>JAPDSC010062697.1:351283-400616 GCA_026290005.1 Latrodectus geometricus | reverse complement strand
ATAATATTAAAAGTTAATAGTTTCCTTTATAATGATGTTTAAAAAAATATGAAAACTGTTTCTTCCAAAAATAACAAAATATAAGGTTTGAAAAATTAGTTTTACTCATGATTATTCTTTTATTTCCTAATTTTTCGTTAACAGATTTATTAGCCGAGATAAATATATTTATGTTCAGCTATGGTCAAATATATCATTTTTATCCGAATGATCTATCATTATTTGAAGTTATTAGTTGTAGTTGAAAAGATGATAAACATAGAAAAATCTGTTGAATCTTTTGACAATTTAAAAGTGCTTCATTGTAAACATATTTTTAGTTATGATTTGTCTATTCGCTATCTCTCTCTTACATGTGGATGTGTGCATGTATCTTAATGTACCAAAAATGTTTTACGAAAAATCTATACGAAAAGAAACTGACAAAACTATTGTTAATCTTATGTGATCGACTTGTGATTTGATCAAGCTATTGTGACTCAATGAAAAAATCTCAAAGTATACATGTAAAACTGATATGCAATGTGATTTGTAGAAAAGATAATGAACACAAAATACAAACTAATTGCTGAACTTTTCTAATGATTTTATTTCATAAATAATTCTGGATTATGAGAAAATTGCATATTGCTAGTAATTACTCAGAAAGTCTCTAAATGTGCTTGCATGAGAGCAAAGTTAACTTTTAAATGTCAATTGGAATAATTAAAATAATGTGTCTTCTAATGAGAAATTGCACATTCTTATTCAGGAAGCATAAAACAATACGCCGAGATTGGGTTTTTATTTATTGTTCTTAAACAACTTAATTTTTATCATTACAAAATAATTATTAAGAAAAAAATTATAATTTTAGAATTTTTAGAGTAACTATAAGAAAACATTTTTATTGCATTTATAGCTGATATGAAAACTTTAATAAGTATAATATGTACTTCTTATCCAATAATGTTCAGCTTGCTCTCCTTTCATGAAATTCATGGTTAATAGTATAATTCTAATGTGTTTTAAAGCAATTTTGATTTCAAATATATATAAATTTTAAAAATGGAAATTATTATATTATTTGCCAATCTATGAGCATTACGTTTAAAATGAATGTGTTGAATAAGCTCGCAATAATTTAAATTTGGAATTATTTTTTAAAGTATCTTAAGATTTTAAGATAAATATTTTACTATATCAGCAAAAGGCAAAAAAAAAAAAAAAAGTAGAAAAGTACGTTTATCTGTAAATATTTAAATTTATGTTATTTTGTTTATATTTTGATTAGCTATCAAGAAATTTGAGGTACATCATAAAAATCACTCATTATAATTAAACTTAAAAACGTAATTATGTGATCTACATATTAAATAAGGCCACGGTGGCCGGGTAGGTTAGGGCATTGTTCTCGTTACCAAACGGTGGTGAATTCGAATCCCGGCTTAGCCGAAGATCCGTCGTGTTTACTAATGGCAACTGGGACACGTTAAATCCGTCCAGTCACAATGTCCTCTATGTTCCCATTACAAATTAATACCTCTGGGGGTGGTTGGAGCCAGGCTTTGGGTCTTCACTGGTTTCAATCTCTAAATTGGAAGATTCAGGTGGTGCTGCCATCTATGAGCCAAAAGTCATACTTCCACCTTCGTATGAGGGTGCTCTACTAAAAAAAACGGAAGACGTTCCCTCTCTGACTTTATTTGCCTACTCTCTCGGATGGGCGGGCTTGGCGTTGCCAAGTGTCATTAACAACAGCAACAACAACAACATATTAAATAAAAATGTTTTGACAGACTAATATCTTAATATGTATAGTTTTATATACATATGTATTTATTTGTATTTATTGAAAAGTTCAGTAACTATATGTGTAAGGTTGGGAATCAGAAACAATATCATTATAAATAATTAATTCTATTTTTTTACTTAAATGAACACTAAATTTTAAGCAAACTTATTGTAACTATGAATAACTTTAAGAATAGAATAGCACATACGACAATTATTATATACATTGTTAAGCTTAAAATTATTCGGTATTCAAAAATTGAATTCTCAGGTTTTTTCACGAATTCTAATCCTTCAACTGACAATTATTCAAAATAAAATTTAAAAAAAATTAATGATATTGATACATGATAAAAATATTTAGTAGAAATATAATTAGTATTTTACTGTACATTTCATAAAGAACTGTTTTGAAGAAATCTCTTATTCTATTTATAACTTAAGTTTATTAAATATTTCCACATTTACAAAATTTTTTTAATTAATTCTAGAATTGTTTTGTTTGGTCTATGCTACACAAAAAATTAGGAAAAAGTAATAAAATGAAGAAATTAAAAAATAATTGTACGATAGCTTTCACTCAGTAATATATTTTAGTATACATGAGTAATAAAATGGAATGTAGAAAAGAAAAAACGAATGAGTATAGATGGAGAATATGAGCACAGAAAGGTAAAATAGGATGTGGGAGATTTAAGCTCAACGGCACCACACACACACAAAAGGAAGAAAGGCCCTTATGAAATAATTTAGTTAAATGTAAATGACAAAAAACACAATTACTTGAAATTCATCCAAAAAGCTAACCATTTAAATGGTCTTTTGAACAGCTGCCTTTACCGCAAAATTGTTTTGAACATACCCCTTAAGATTATTGATAAGAATAAGTATAGAATATTTCAATAGGATTAAATCCTAAAAGTATCGAAGTCCCAATTGTAGAACTGTAAAATTCGTTCTCAGAGTTTTTACCAAAGATACTATATTGGATTTAGGTTAGAAAAATATATTGAATAATCTGTACACTTTGTATATTTTCAGTTGTAAAAAAATTGTTTTCCAAAAAAGGAATCTGACTGGAATTTGGCATTAGAAAATATTAAATAAAAATAATCAACAATGATAGTGGAAGCTAGCTGGCTTTCAGTTTCCTGAGGCACTTAGATCTGGCGATCCTCAACCCTCATTGGCTATCTGATGTTGACTGGTGAACTGTAACTGTAATCTGATTGGTATATATGATATCGTGCTTTAAAGAAGCGAGGCTAGTGAAGTTACTTTGAAAATTTAAGTTTAAGAATTTAAATGATAAAAATAATAAAATAAATAAAGATTTTATGAAAATAGAAGAAAAACGTTTAAAAAGATTAGAATTATCATTATTTATTGGTTAATAATTTAATTACTTATTTTTTACTTATTTATATTTAAGTATTTCTAAGCTTAAATATATTGGACAAGATATTTAAGCTTAAAATAGGACAAGCTTAAATATATTGTCTATAGGGGACTGAATTTTTTGTAGATCATTTAGAAGTTCTTTAATTAGGATGCCTATAAACACAGATTTCCTTCATTAGACTAATAAGATCTGAAAAGTAATTCACTAAACAAGAGTTGGTATAGTCAATAATATTTCCAGAGGGTGGTGGGTAGGCTTGGTAAATTTCGCATATGAGACTCCAGGTCGAATGGAGTCAGCTTTGAAAGTTTTTCTTTTTTCCTCAGAGAGAGAATAAAGAGTTTAGGCCAAGAGAATGCCAAGTATCCCTTGTAGCTAATAAAATGATTCCCTTCACGGGTGCAACATTTTGGTTGCTCCATTATTTCAAGTGGTAACTCTCTGGTGTTACAAGAACCAACACAATTAACACATCTGGGAGCCATATGGAACATTTATGTGGAGTTGTAAAATCATTGACAATTGAAGCACTTCATCACCGATTTGGGTTCTCTGAAGTTCTCCAAACTAATGCCAGAGATATGACATGGTAATTTAAGATTGTAATTGGTGGCGCCATCTGTTGCCAAAATTGGATAAATTTGAAATAATGACATAGGATTCCCATTTTTGGGTGAAGAATTCTATTGACCTTGATTGGTTGGTAGCCTTTTTTAATTAGGTCGGTCTACTGCTATTTTGGCTGGCTTAGTTGAAATGAGGAGTTCACGGATTACAAAATATTTAGGTTTTTCATTTCTAATTCTGAGAAGAATTTATTCTATCGTGTTGGAATAAAATTGATTATACTCTGTGTTAATCAATTACTTTTATTCCAACATGTAAGCTTCGCTAGTTCTTAGATATATATTCAGGCTAGAACCTGCAATCTTAACTTCCAAATCGAATTACATTCTTCTTTTAGTTTTGAAAGAGATTTGCAATGACTATCATTATACCTCGCGATGATAGATGGAATTTTTTTCTTCAGTGGGAATCGATGCAGTGGAATTAGCTGTTGAATTTTCAACATGTATATCAGAGCTAAGTTGCTGAAATGAATTGTGGGCAGTAACAGGATCCTTAAGGTTTTTCTATTGACTCCCTTAGGTGTTATTTTAGGTTTATAAATTTCTTTGATTGGATTTTCTTTGATCTTTTCTTAGAGAGTATAGGAACAGAGATTTCAACGTTAGCTGAGATTTTAATTATCTCGCTATTATCAGGAACATTTGCTGAGTTTAGTTTACTAATCTCATTAATTGGTGGAGATGCCAAATCAGAAACAGCTTAGTCACGATTACTCATTGCCTTTAGAGTTTCTCTGAAGATTATCTCTCTATTGCTACAGAATTCATCATGGATGTCTTTCATGCATCGGTAGTTAGGTGCTGCCGGATTATTATGTAATTCTAATCTGATAGTCTCTATTAGTATATCTAGATGAGCCCTAGTTAAGAACATAAGCACCGAGAAGTGCTTTTACTTCCCCAAAGAGATAACAGAATATTATCCAGCGGAAGTAGTCCAAAGTAACCAACGGATGAAGTAAATAAAAATTCTAGTATGGAGACGACGTCTCGAATGACTCAACAATGACTGTAGTGTGCACGTGAAAGCTACTATATGAAGACTTAATATATTCTCTGCATAGCACGGAGCCGATGAAATCTTGTTCCGGATAATATTCAGAGATCTGAATGGCATTTAAGTTGATTAAACTCTATAAATTCAACCCACTTCATCTGAATGGGATTTTTACATTAAAAAATTATTCCTTTCTTTCCATATCAAAACATAACTTGTGTCACGTACCAAGCTGAATCGGGATTCACATTTTAACTTATTTTAGCAATTGCTTTACATTCATTATTGATGATAAAAATTCAAACTTTCTTATTAATTGGTCTATTAATAGTCTATTTGGTGTCTTGAAGTTAATCGACAGCACATTATTTGTCTATGTTAAAAAAATAGCTTCATGAAGATTATTTAATTTTGTTAGATTTGAGAAGATTTGTTACATTGCCAAAATTGTTTTTAAAATTGCTGTTCTTTGCAGTTGACTAACGTTGTTTGTTCCACTCCGATGACCTGTTATTAAAACATACATTGGTCCACTTTTGCCGTCGTACTTTGTAGACTACCTTACCTGGAACGATGTCTATTAGTCCAGGTTTCTTGGAATATGTTATTCAATTCTATAGCTATGAAAGGACACTCTTTGCCCGTCCTATAGTTTTCGCTATTCTTCTTTGTATGAAAGTACCATTATTAGTAAGTATTAGGATCCTAGTCCTCAGTTATAACCAATAAATAAATTTTCTTTTTGTGTGACATCTTTTCAAAATAAATTTTATCGTTCTTATAGTTAAGAATATAAAAAACGATGTTTCTAAGATATTATGATCCCTACACTTTCATTCTTTATCTAAATTTGATGACATGAGCATTAATATGCATATGAAGTTTTCTATTCCCTCTTTTTAATTATAGATATTTTATTTGATGTTAGTTTTGGTTAATTATATTCGCTATTTTGCTAAAATTAGATTAATAATTATTTTGTTATTTGCATACTTTTAGTAAATTAATATTTTACTTTTGAAAATCACACTTAATTTTTAAGAGAAACAAATTTTAAATTCTGTATCAAATGTAATATCCTATTACATTATTTTTCATATTTTTCTCGGAACTTTTTACAAATTCACTAACGCTTTTAGATTCGTATTAAGGTTAAGACTTTACAAAATTTAGTAAAAGCAGTTGTAAAATTTATCGTTTAATATTAAATATGTTTAATACTTTCTTTCTTTTCACAAATTATAATTCAAACACCATTTATTATTATCTTAAGAAATCTCATAGAAAACATAAATTCAAAATTTATCAAATAACAATTATTTAAATAAACATTGAATTCTTTGTTAATATTTTATTACACATGCAGAATAATCCATTAAAGATTTATAATTTAAATTTTCCCTCCACTTGCTTTAAATGCTTTATCAATATTCTTTTTCTGAGTTTTAATATTATAATGTCTGATATTTATGTAGTAAATAGCAAACTTAAAAAAGAACCCACTCATTTTAAATATCACCAAATGATGTTGAATAATTCCATGAGAATTGTATACATTATAATGCTTTAACAGAATAAATGATGTATTTGCTCTTAGAAATTAGTTATTAATTTTCATAATGCATATGAGGAGAAGCAAAACAAAATCACTATTTTAAGAGAAGTGATTAATTCGGACAGATTTTAAAATCAATCTTCAGTTCTAATGAATGTGATGCATTTTTATCATATTTGAAATACGAGATAAATGCATGATTCCCTAGAAAAATTGTAGCTTAAATTGTCTCTTCTAATCACACTCAAGTTTAACTTCCAATGAGAAACATAAGAACCAAAGAAAAAAATGCATTCGTTGTCGCGAAACGATAATTAATTTTGCACGTAAAATGAGCTTTAATCTAAAAATTACTTTCAAAATTTAATTCCCTTGGTGAATAAATGTATATAAAGTAAGTATTATTTGAATAGTATTTTCAATATTTGAATTAAATTTTAACACTCTTAAAGTTGAACAAAGGAATGGAAAATCTCTCGAAAGATACTCATTTCAATGTAGTTATAGAAATGAAAATTTCTAATATTCACTTCCCTTTATCATTTTCAAGCTACTCTAAAAGAGGAATTTTTATTGGAGAGAAAATCATTCTTGATCAATATAAGATTTAGTTCTTTTTGTTGATTATGTTATAAGCATCTATGTAAGTAGGAGAAATGCAAAAGTCTCGGAGAATCATAATAATTTGTCAAAAATTGAATTGGAATTGAATATATTTCAAACAAATTAATCTTATGATTGTTCCTGAAATATTTATTAGAAGAGGAAAGATTAATTTAAGTATTAAATTAAATGTAAATATATTTTAGACCATTCATATATTTAACTATTATCTTCAATTATATTTATCTTATACCTCCAAGCTATTATTATTTAATTATTATCTTTAAATATACAGGAGTTTTTAAATAATAAAAGTATGCGAATATTTTTACACTTTTGTTATTCTATTCTCCTGAAAATTACTTTCTTCAAGAGGAATTTTTAACTAACATTGCCATTAAAAGAAAATAATAATTAGTAAAGTTATTACTTTATGTTTTAAGAAAAGTAATTTGTATATTAATTGATAGGGTCGTTTAACATGTTTATGATTAAATTAATATGCCTTATGAATAAAGAATTTCTTTAATCAGGATCACATAATAATGCAGGGTTTTTCTTCGATCTCAGTTATATCATTACACAAATATTATTTGTTTTTATTTTTACTTCAACATTTTTATTTTGTGTCATATTTTGCAGATTTTGTAATGAATTTTAAAACATTTGAAGCGAAGAAAATTTAATTCTCTTAAAGTAAACAGAAAAATATTAATATATCCCAAAATAAACATTATAAGTTACTTTTTTAACGAATCTGAGCAGAATTTCCGCACCAACCCATTTGGGGATGATGGCACAAATAAAAATAGCAAAACTTATACACAAAGCATAAAACGAAATAAGAGGAAGAAGAAATTTTGAGATTTCTATTCTGAAAGGAGAAAGGAAGAGTCGCTACACAAAACGTAGAGCACGAGCAGAAAAATTTCTCCAGGCTACATGTTTGTTTTTAGAAAGTGTCTAGCAACATTCTCCAGAAGTAAGTATTCCTTTAGTATATTCCTTAGGGGCACTGTTAGGTACAGTTGCTGCCTTGGATGATTGCTGCCTCCAAGCTATGGAAGTACACTCTTCTGTACTTTGGATGTAGAACCATCTCCCAGGCTTTCCACACGTATTAGATTATCAATGTTAGGCTCTTTACGGTTAACTGGTGATTCTGGACTTTATGTTTTTTATTCGCTTTCCTCTTGTGTCTTCGCATAATACTTGAACATAGAGAAAGTGAAGCATGAGTCAAGAAATGATAAAAAGAAACGAGTCAGGTTCCCGATATGTTTCAGCTTTGAGAGAATTCCTCATTATATGACTTTGAGGTTGTACTGAGATTCCAATAACATATTTAAGAATGTCTACATTTTTTTAATATTTTTGCATTTCGATTCCTATAAATAATTTTTTGTAATTAGCTTTCATATTGCAATTCAGCTATTTTTTCCATAGACTTTTAGGTTGGGTACTAAATATGTATGGGAAATGGCAATAATTATATGTATAGAAATACATCTGATGAAACGTGCTAAATTACCTTTTTATTTATGCTATACTATAAAGAAAAAAATATCGATTAAAATATGTTCTTATATTTTATATTCTTCTTCTTGATAGATATTGCGCATCATTATGAACAAGCACTGCTTTTTATTTTGAAATTTATTAAAAAAAATTTATATTTAAATTCAAAATATTATAGAATAATAAAACAAATATAAGAATTTAAATAAATACTGAAAATCAATATTTACAAATCAAATTGAAATGCATTTAACAAAACATATAAATTTTTCATAATTTACCAAAAAATTTTTCAAATCAAACACACACACACACACACACACACACACTACTAATCTACTAATCATCATCTATTTAGAAGGTGAAGGATACGTATTTTCAACCATCAACAAAATACGATCAAAATAAGGACTTCAAATACTTTTTTGTTAAATGTTAAGTTCTAATCAAAGTCAATGATAAGTCTAAAAGTTATTACACTTTGAGTTTCAATGATTCATTAGTTTTAAGTTTTGTTAGATCATAAAGAATGGAGAAAAAGCTAATTTTACTTGTTATCACTTAAACAGAAATTTTGACTGTTATTTTAGATCTCAAAGTTGAAAGTAATCAATCTTTTTCTGTATGATGTTAAATACTAAATGTATTATATTTTCGAATAATTTATTTTAGCTCTCTTTTCGATAAAAAGTATTTTCTTAATTCTTAAAGATTCATGGATGCTAAGATGAAAGATAATCCACAAATTTAGATTAGCTTAAATAGAAAATAATTTTGCTCTAGTACACTATTTGTACAAAATTTAGATTTAAAGTATAATTTGAATAGTTGTTAGCATTTATTATTGAAATGGAAATTGAATATTAACTGCTAATTCAAAGCTCTTTAGACTAACCATAAATTCGGTAGTAAATTTAAAGGAAAAATGCAAAGTTTGATATTGTCATTACCATTGTTTGTAAACATGTGAGAATAAGATTATGTTTTACTTTATATTTTGATTCCATAAAATTTGTTTTTACAGATGCTTCTGCTAAGATATAAAAATAACATAATTTATGAAGTTAGAAACAAAAATAGTTTGAATTAATCAATGGATCACATGTATACTGAAGCAATCTATTTTGAATGAATTTAAAAAAATGCAATTTGTATAGTATGAATCAAGCGATGGTTTAAAAAGTAATTATGTTCAAAAGTAAAATAACATAAAATAAAAGTAACATGATGAAAGAAAAGCGAGAAGTTAATTTTTTGTTTTAATAAAAGTCTTAGAAAAACTCAATGGGCCAAAAAAAAAGAAAAAAAAATATTTGGGAGGTCCAAAAAAAAAAAAAAAAAAAAAAAGAATGGAAAAAGGATTTTTATCGTTCATTCCATGTAAAAATTTAGAAGCTAAAAATTTTGCTTGTGAAAAATACTTCTATAAAAGATGAAAATATCAGTTAATATTAGAAAATAACTTATCATAAAAATTGCTGCATAAATTGTATATTGTATATTGTTGCATAATATGTATTTATCTACATTAGTTTTACATTTTGCAACTCTTTTAGTGTGAAGGTTTGATTTAAAACTATTCCTCTTTAGTGTTTATTTTTTTTATCCATTCTCAAATCATTATTATTATTTAAAAATATATTTTACTTCCAAAAATTATGTTTTGCAGGATTATGCAAATGAGTTGGTAATTAATTTAATGTTAACTATTTACAATTCACTTATCTGAAACAATAAAATGAAAAATAGAATAAGATTAGAATGATTTAAAATAGGCACAATTAGCAATATTGAAAGCAAATTTTATTTTTTTTAAATCTTAATATAAAATGCAAGCTAATTTATTTAAATTGTTACTAAATTACTTAAATTTTAAATAAAATTTATTAGTTATTAGCCTAACTATAGTGCTAATTTCAAACTCTATGAATAAAAAACCCTGAGTTTAAACCTTATGTCAAATGTTAAGAGATATTGATAGATTAATACAAATTTACAGAATACTGAGAAATTTAAATAATTTTTTAAAATATTTAAAGTTTAAGGATATTTCATATTTACTGCACTGAGTTATTAATACTATCTAAATTATTTTTATACCCGTACTTTGCAAGTAAATTAAATTTTGTAGTTAATTCTAAAATAAATTGATAAATATTACATTAGGTTTATTAATTTATAAAAATGATATCAATTACAAAATAATTTAAAATAAACGTTTAAAACTTTACATTTTATTTAAAATTTATTCATTATAATATAATTTTTAAAGATAACATTTATGCTACAATATAGCTTTTATTAGTACTCTTAATTTTTAATTTGATTTTTAAGAAGTATATAGTTACATGATTTAACAAAATTACTGTACTTATGTACAAAATTTAAATGTTATCAAAAAATTAAAGAGAAAAATTTGAAGATTATTTATGAAGTAAATGATAAAAAAATCAACTTTTCCGGAGAAAGTTAAGGCATATGGAGGTTTTTTTTAATTCTAACGTTTTAGGATATAAGGAACAATAACATGATAACGCAAACAAGAAGAAGAAAAAAATATAAAATTATCTGTTCATCATAACTCATTTAGAAATTTTAGTCATTGAAATACTTTTTGAATGAATTATAAAATAAAACTAAAAATTCAAAAGGTTTTAAGATGAACTTTCGGAAAATTATAAAAATCCCCCAAAAATTTCAAATATGCTACAATCTGTGATTCTTAATCTCTGATAAATGTTACAAAACATTTAAAAATTATCAGAATTTTAGTGTTATAAATTCTTAATTTACTTTAAATGTGTCTATGTGACCTCTTTTCATAGAATTGTATATAAACGAATATGGAAAACGAAATTATATTTTTGCAAACTGGAATGCAATAATTCGTCAAATTTTTATATCTGTCAAACATACAGGACAATAATGAGATCAAGGCTTTCAAAATTTTATACCCTATCAGAAAGAACTATACTTTTGATGAGAATTTAAGTTGTATTTACAGACAAATTTTTATTGCGCAAACTTTGATAGGTCATGAAATCAATTTCTACCAATCTCTATCGATTTATGTGATTAACGTAGTGTACAATAATAACAATAATTAATTTTGCATAAAATCATCTCTCTAATTCTTTTAACATAAAAACTCTTAACCTAAAAATAATTATTATAGAAATAATCATATTACAAATTTCAACAGATACGTTTTGTGTAATGTGTTCGTTATGAGTAAGCAATTTCCGCCCAATTTAATTAATTAACATACAGCTGGTTAAAGTTATTGGTTTAGTTGAATGTTTATTAATTAACAATTTAATAAACATACATCTTAACCAATTATTAATTTCTAATTGAGATCTTAATACAAGTTTGATATTTTACATTGATATAATGTTTCTCTACTTAAAATTAAATGAAAGTAACAAAAATGCTAAAAACGGTAACAAAAATGCTCAAAACTCTTTTTGTGTGAACCCATAGTTAAAATATCGGTTAAATATCTTTTTGCTGACAAGTTAATTTTAAATGTAAGTAGTATTATGTAGAATAGTATGCATTTTACAAGTTTTAACATTCAACTGTTCTTCATTTTTAGATATCAGGAATTCTCGATGTTTACAAATTATAATGAAGCAAATCAGTTTTTGAACAATATTCGAGTCCAAAAGAGTTTAATCTTGTTGTCCACTAAACAGTTATTTATCTCATTTGGAAGCTGCTAAGTTCATTTGATTCATTAGGATTTTACATAGAAATGAAAGATTCCAAAATTTCAAAACTAATGTCTAATTATGTTGGAGTTAATTTGCGCAATATTGCAAGAATTTGTTTTCAAACAACATTAATTAAAGAAGAATAAATAACGGTAGAATAATAATTTGTTTCAACAATTAAAATCTTTCATTACAAATATTAGGACTTATGATAAAGAAATATTTTATTCTTTTAAATTCTCCAAATAATGCTTTCATTTTGCAATTACTGAAATAGGTATTATGATAATGAGGTTCAATAAAATTTGTCCTGTTATGTAATAAATTCCTCAACTCAGATCAAAAGCATCATTTTCAAAATTAAATTAATTGATTCGCAAAGAATATTTACTTTATTTGAGAAATATATATTTTAAAATTAATTTTCTTCTGTAACTTGAAAAAAGGACAATTTTCAAATAACCCTTTTCACTTTGTGTTTAATTTATATTCATAAAAAACATTCAAAACTGATTCAATTTCATTAATCAGAATGGAAAAATATTTCTGGTCTTTCATTTTAAATCATTTATATGAATAAAAGATCACATACGCTCGATTAAACTTAGGAAAAGGAAAAGCCCTGAGAGAAAAAGATGGTCTTAAATATCAATAATTCCAACAATATTAGAAAATGATAGAAAATAGAAATAGATAGCCTGATTAAAAGAGCAATTTAATAGATACTATGTCATCGCAACTCGCTTAAAATGAAATATTAAGCTGTTCGAAGCGTTTTATTTATCGCAGGTTTGGATCCTTCTTCCTATAATAAGTAACTTTATGAGGCACCCCTTTGCTCTGTTTCAGCGAAGGCGATAGTTACCCGCGAAACCCAAGTATTGCTTTGTCGCCTTTTTCTTTTCAGCTCACTGACAGATAGTACGATTGAAGACCGCAGGCTCTAGCAACTGAGTTTGACACTGGTGGGGAAAAATGGCCGACTACCAGAGCGACCCCTTGCAGCGGTGAGGAGGACTAAGGCTTTTGCTAAGCCATAGAAAAAATATTTACGATCTGGAGCTATCAGTTTGGGGAAAAACACTTTCAGACACAATAACGTTTCTTTCTTTCTCTTTTTATTTTACTTTTTTACCTTTTCTCTGTGTGTGTGACTAAGGAAATATATATATATATATATATATTTTTTATATTTATATGCATTCATATTTTTCATTCTTGGCAAAAACTCCAGCCGCAATTCAATGGAATGCCGGCATTTTATGAACAGCAGGCTTTGATTTTGCATAAAAAAATAAATATGATTGCATTCACTTTTATATAACTTTTGCAAATGGTGACTTTACCATTATTTTTTTAAAATACAGTAAATAAAAGAATACAATGTTTAACTTAGGTTATTCACTGGAAGCAAGAATCTTTTCGTAAATCAAACACCTTATATACATTTTTCTTTCTTCTCCTTTATATTTAATTTCATAATTTATAAAAAAAATAATAATATATAATCAGTAATCGAAATAGATTAAAATGCTTATTAGATTTTAGCTACTGAAGTATGGCTTAGTGATTTTTTGAAGTGCGATATATTAGTATATTAAGGAATGATAACATATCTAAGAACTATTCATTCATATTTGTAGACAGTTTATTAATTTTCATTTTGAGAGATATTTAGAAATTAATAATTTTTTGTCCCATTGATTTCTATATACATGAAATAAACATAATTCTTTTAATTAACGAATAATTTGTGTATGTTGAATTTATAAATTATACAAGTATATGATATTATCTGAATATTATTTAAACTATAATTTAAACAAAAAATAATACTAACAATTTCTGAATTATGATACTAAATAAAAACTATTTCAGTATACATGTGACTTAAAAATGTTGTTGAATGAATGATATGTTAATTTCAATGCATATAACATACATGTATTTATCACTAAATCATTCTTTAAAATATATTTTCTTAGAAATATATTACTTCGTTAATGGGAGAGTACATATTTTTTGTTGTTTTTAATGAATTATATTACAAAAAGGAATAAAGTATCGAGAATTTCAAAACTATTAAGAACATAAAACTTATATCACCTGCTTTTTATATACTATTTTAGGTTCTATAAATGCATACATAATTCCTGTTTTTGAGCTAATATAAGTATACATACTAGAAAAAATTTATATGTGAGCTTTTAAAACAGTTTTGATAACTTCATTATATGTTTGTAATAAAAATTACACTTATTGTATTAATCACTAGATTTTGATAATTGTAATTTTAGTAACTCTCAAATCTAGAAAATCGGATATGAAACTCTTATTTATTAACATTTATTTGTTCTAACATAAAATGAATGAAATAAAAATGTTTTACATTTTGGCAATTTTTCTAGAATATTGAAAATTCGAATTTCATATAAAATTTCTCAAAATCTTACAGTAAATACACAAATATATGAGAAATAATGTTCATAATTATAAAAAAAGGATTACACTTTAATGATTTACCAATAATTTTGAAAAATATATTAATAATTTAGAAAAAAAGTGAAAGAATGTGGAATTATTTTAATAAGAAAAATTGAAAAATATAAAAGATTTTAAGTGAAAAATCTAGAATAAAAAACAAAATTAAGTAAGCAAGACCCAGAACGCTTAAGAATTATTGAAAATACCTTACTAAAATAGTAAATATAATTTTTAAGCTTATTTAATTCTCAAAAATTATACAGAATAAATTGACTTTTTTTTTCCACTCCGTTTTTTTCAATGGAAAAGGATATAAGTCTGGTTAAATTTATATCCTTTCCGTTCATAGAAACATTTCACAAAAGAGTGATATGGTTTGTTGCCTACTTAGCTTCAACATGGGAAAAAATAAATATTTCTATTTAAAAGTATTTCTCAATGAATAATAAATTTTTATAATACTTTCGTGCACTGTGAAGATTTGTTAATAAACAAAAATCGGAACCTTAATTAATTTCTTTGAATTTTTATTGACTTATGTAAAAATAAAGATTTACCCCATAAAATTATGTAAAATATTCTTTATCTTCTTTTATTCTTTTATCTTTATAAACAAATTTCTTGAGCGTGGTGCTTTATGACATAAGTTTATAGCCAACACGTTCAAATTTAAATAAACTTGTTCATGGTTTAAAGTTTAAAACTTTAACTCTTCCTTTTGTTTCTTTAGGAATACTTAAGGTGGAGATTTTCTAATAAGTATGAGAAAACAAAATTGACACATGTATTATAATAAAGAGAAACAAGATATAAGCTTATTTTATATTCCTTTCGTACTCAAAATCTTTTCAAAAATTACATATCTTTGATGATAACTTTTGCTTTTAGTACATAAATATTTATTTCTTTGCTCCTGGACTTTGCCACATCTGATTAAACTTAATATGCTTTACAAGTACCTCTCTTACTAAGCAAGATGTGTTGAAACGCCTTGTAAATATTTAACGTCGCAAAACCTTATGGGACAGCACACAATAATGTAATGACAGCACACAATTTTCGCCCAGAATATGTTTCTCTAAAGGAAATAGAGGAAAAAAGGTTAAGTGTTCTCTCTTTCTCTTCTCTCTGAAAGCTTTCACTTCAGCTAAGTAATAAGGCAAACTTCGTCGCGAAAGTTATGCCACTTCATCAGTAGCTTCTCAACAGCTACTGTTCAGAAGCTACACTAGAGATGTTATACTTTACCCAAAAGAAACAAAAGACAGGCAAATTTGATGACTTTAAGCAACCATCGCTCCTTTTCGGTATCGGAACTGCAGGTTCATTTGCATAACAAGGTGTAGAGCTGTCTCTGACGAAAGTAATATCCACTGGGAACAAGTAATATACATGAGCCAATATCTGAAGTATCGAGATTTCAAAGATTTAAGAACTACTAGGTAGAAAGTGGCATTAACAATGTCAGGATATCAGAATATATATGCGATTTATTTGTCTATTCTTTATGTTTGGGAGCTGAAAACTTTATCCGTAAATTTCAAATTTCATCATAGACCATCTGAACTGATTTATATTCTAATTACATAAGAAATTAGACAAATAGCCCTGCATTTTTTTAATAAAAATATTTATCTAATTAAAAAAAATCAAGTATTTATCTAAACATTATTTGATAAAAAAGTACTAAATAATTTTAAAAAAATACAAAATTAAACATTTAAAAGTGAATTGATCTTATCTGAATTGTTAACATAATTTAACTGTTTAAGAACATTACAAAAACTCAGGAAAAAAAATGAAATGTTAACTATGAAATAAGAATTTTAAACTAGAATACTATTTAAATATTTCATGCTCAAAATACTTTGTTGTTAGTATTTAAAAGTTTTACATCTATTATACCAGAGTATTTTTTTAATCATTTCCTCATATGTGTGTTCTAGCTGACCCCTAATTTTTTCATATTATTATATGGTAAAGGACAGTATAAGTATATTTACGATAAGAACTAATAATATTAATTTGTACTTACAGTATATAAAAATATCCAAAAGTATTGAAAATTTTTGATAGACGGTAAATAAAATCGAGCACTTTTTAAAAGAATCATTACTTAGTTTACACGAAATATGATTAAAAATCATACTTATTTAAAGAAATATGTGTTAAATGAATACATTTGCTAATAAATACTGCTACACGAAGATATTTTAATACATTTAAAAAATATTATTGAAATTACACGATACAATAAAATTAATGACTTTAATTAATTACTTTTTGAAAATTTTCAAATAATCTTAAGTAAAGTAATTTAAAATATTATCTTATAATGAAGCAAATTTTGTTACGTAATCTTAATATACTTAATCATTATTTATGATAGATTATATGTAATAATTCACATATAATGCTTAAATTACATATGGTGATATTAAAATGATTAAAAAATTGATAAATCTTAGAAACATTCCAAAAATATTAAAATGTGAAAAGATATTTTGTAAAGGTAAACGTGGAACATTTCCTTAGTTTATTCAAAATTCCTTTTGCTAGATTTATAGTTGAAACAATGAAATATTTGACATGAATTTAAAAAAAGTTTTTGTAATGGTCTTATATAGACATGATTTTTCTTTGAAATCCAAGTAAAATTTTTATCTATAAAATAACTTTCACAAAAAGGAATAGAAAATGTTTCCGGATAATTTTTTAAGGAACTTGATACGTGTATTCAACAAAAATATGAATCATTCACCATTAAATTTTATATTGTTATTCAAATTTATTAAAAAAATGTTTTATAAAAAAATTTTTTTTTCAAATGCATGTAAATTTAGAACCATAAAATAAAAACTCATTTTGTTCTCTTGTATAACGTATGTTTCCAAAAGAATTTTGAAATATACATGTTATTGTATGTGGTTTATATAGATATAAATTCATTTTAAAATAACCCATTATAAAATCAATGAATTTTATAAATAATATGAAAATCATGAAGTACACATATTCTTGCTTATTTATGACTAAAAATGAGGTTGTATTTTATGAAACTAAATATTCAGCGTGTTTTATATTTCTTATTATCTAAAATAATATTACGCCAAATAATTTAAGCAGCATTAATGCAATAAATTAAACATTATACAATTTTAATAATTGTTACGAGCAACTAACATATATAAATAAATTTGTAACTAGAACACTCATACGAATATCAGTTACTTATTCAGAAAACTATCTGTTATCAAGCAGTTCCTCCACAAACATACAGAATGTCAAATAACAAAGTTTATTTGGTGGTGCTTATAAAAAGCAATATAAATATGCAATCCAAAAGTGATTAGTTTAAAAAAAACTGTTGCTTCTTTAATTATGACGACTGAAATATGAGAGAATAATTATTTATTATAAATAAAAATAAATAAAAAAAATAAAGAGGGGAAAAAAACGTTTAATAAAATTACTTGTGAATCATTAACTGGAAATTTTTATGTGAGCTAAGAATATAGTGAATTTTTCAAGATTTCAAACTGAAGTGATAATTCATGCAATGATGAAAATATATTGAGTTATGGAGTGAATGAGCATAAAATAGCAGAAAAGTAAAATTATGTTAATAAGCTCATTGAAATCATTATTTTTTTCTTATGCCAGTGCAGGAAATTAAATTGGCTAAAACTAAGTTTGAATTAAAAATATTTATTTTAAAAGATATGTGTTTAAACTTTATTAACATAATTTTGGAAAGAAAAACTGTGGCGTTTGCGTATATAAAAGTTAAACTGCTAACATTGTGGATTTGGACATATATGGTGATTAAAAAATGAAATGGCTATTATGATTTGAAAATTTAGTTGCAAGTGTTTGGAAATTCATGAAAATACGATCCATAATATCAGGAATCAAAGATGCTAAAGTTACATTTTTAAACAAAGAGAATATACAGCAAAAAGATGAATTTGACAATTTAATATACTTGAACTGTTTAGATTTTTATTCAGAACATGATTTGTTGAATCGGTTAGTAAAGAATCAGATTTTGAAAACTTCACGAAATATAATTTGCTGTAATTATAATGGATAACAAAATAAAATTTAAGTTATTCCTTTTTGATTAAATACCTTACTATTGCGGTACTTTTTATATCATATAAGGAGTGTTATGAATAACAACCTCTTTTAGTGGGTAAATACATATGCATTAGTATATGTATGTGAGAATAATTTTAAATTACTCACCTATAATTTTTTTAAATTTAAATATGCTTTTTTAAATTATTATTGATCTATCATGACAAAAATATAGGTTTTAAGACTACAATGTTCTCGCTGATGTCCCACGCATTTTAACTTACTATGGATTTATTTAATGTATAAATTTATCTGATGTTTCTGTGCAATCAAAAATTTCTTAAGCCATTTCCTTTATTATCTCTTTGTGTTTTTTAGAAATTCAACCAAGATTGATAGGTTTAAAAGTTTAAATTATGTAACTCATAGAGCAATATAATAGTATTGAATATTTTTTAAATTGATATTTTTCATATAAAGTATAATTTTGATCAATCATAGTCACATTGTATTTTGTTAAAATAAAATTTCACAATTAGTAATTCATAATTAAGTTATAGATAAACAATACACTAAAATATTCAGCACGAATCCTAAGAGAAACTTTATTAAATATTAAAGCAAGAAGTTCAAAATATAAAAGCTAAACAGTAGCCTGATCACATTTCAGTCAACCGTCAATTACTGAGTTGAAATTATTATTAAAAATATCAGTAATTAAATGAGTATCTGAATATGTAAAATACATTGATAGATAAATGTATAATTATTACAGTTTATAAATGTACTCATAATAAAAGTCAAAAATACATTACATAGATTGTCAAATTTTGTTTGATTTCTTTAAGTCCCATACCAAGTATTTGCCTTATTAAATATTTTTAAATAAATTTCCTTTTGTAATTATTTAAAAAATTATTCTCTATTATTTTTGGTTAATAGTTTCATACATTTGTGTTATCACAGTTTACAACTCAAACATTTTCTAATCAGTTAAAACAATTGTGTTGTTTAAGATAATGTTAAATATTTGTTACAATTAACTATTCCTTCGTTCACATGCAACGTATTTAACTTCTTTAGAACAAATCATTATATTTGAATTTAAGTTTTCATTAGTTTGACACAACTTAAAAAATGTAATTATTGTTACACTGCAAATATATTTTTCAAAAATATTTTGAATGGATGCAACATTATTTTCATATATCATTACATTATTCTATGATAATATATCATTTTAGGAAATTGGTGGTGTGTTTTATTAATTTGGTTATGGTTCTTAAGCATTTATACCACAATATTGCATTTTTAACATATATTAATTGTACTCAGTTATTTTTAAGGAATATAATATTTTATGAAAATCAATTATTTAACACTCTCAAATACCCATATTATAAAGAATTACGTGCTTAAATTCCCGTTAATTAGTTTTGAGGCTAAATGTTAAGCGTTTTGTAATATTATTGATGTAACTTTTTTGCAATATAATTCTTGGAATTGCTATCAAAACAAATATTTTTGATTCTTAAAAACATATTTTAAAAGAGCAATTAAATTTTATTTGTGCTTTGTGTGGTAAAATAAATTTATAACCCAATGGTTCTTTTATATTTGCAAAAGACAAATAACCGTAAATATAAAATACATCAAACTATTGATCATACTGAAAATGAATGCATATTAAATATGCTTTTAAAAAATCCAACTTCCAATTTTATTTTGTATTCGCAATAAAACTAGGATAACTCCTGGAAAGATGTGTGCTTTTCTTTCCGAATAGTGAAAAGAAAAGAAGTTTTATTAGGGTCATATATGAGCAACCATAATTCAGAATAATGTGTGATTGTATTAATTTATACCTCAAAAGCTGAAGAGCAAACATTTGTGACAAAGATGAAGTGCTGCTCTATGATGTACGGGCCAGTTTGGAAACTAATAATGTTATTCTACAGCTCTTGTAAACTTCATACTATAACCGAAAAAAAGTCATAAAACGTGGCGCCATTAAAGTTACCTTGGCCAAAAAGCACTATAAACTTTGATCATAAATGTGAAAGTTACGAGTTGTAAAGCGATAAATTGCTTCACAACCTCTAGCATGAAATATTCATGTTATATGAAGGAAAATAGGACTTCGCACATAAACGCTTCTTCAAAGCGTATGCAAAGCTAAGGGATAAGGCTGGAGATAATTTCATGCATGATTAACCAAGCATTTTTGATGCTACATCATTTGCAATAATATATTTATCAGGAAGTATCATATTTTGATGGCTTACAGTGTATCACTTCTAAAGACAGAAAAACGGAATGCCATTTTTGATATTCTATATAAGCGTCAACTATTCTCCCTTTACCTAAATATTTCCTCTGAAGATAATACTTAAAATTGACGCATCGAGTTGAAAATTTAAGCCAGAGCTTAATATAATGTTACTAATGAAGGGATAGGTACCAAAATAATGTATATGTAAGCCTTTTCTACTTAAAATTAAACTACATTTTGAGAAACATCATAGTTCAAGCTCCTTGCATTCCATTAAAAATAACATTAAAATCTTTTCATGTCTACCATTTTAATAAGAGAAAAGAAAAAAATATTGATTAAACTTGTTTTAGAGACTTTAACTCTTAATGAAATGTTTTTTTTGGAAAAAATCTTTTTTATGATAATTTTTATACAATAGAAAATTTGCACTGTTAAGATATGGATTTCATTTATATTTTAAAATTTTTAATTATTTGTGAAAGACTCATAAATGAGAGAATAACCGAGTACACTCTTAAAATGGTTTATCTTAATATAAGAAAATACGTACAGAAATAAATTTTAAGATTATCAAATTATTAGCAATTCTATCATTAAAATAGCATTATACACGATCGAGTTTTGTATCTACCAGTGCCTCTTATAATCTTTCAAATAAAACACACAGAGTTTTTCATGAAAGATTAACAAATGTGCTCAATGATGTTTTTAAAAAAAGAAAAACTTCCATTCCTGAAACACCTAGAAAAAAAAAGATTTCAAGTTAATGAAAAATATTCAAATTTTTGTGAGTACTTAATCTGTTAGATGTGTTAGTTTGATTTGCAAAATATTAAATATTGATAATATTGATTATTTTACTGAATGGGCGAGGCTAATATTACGATGATATTTTTCATTAAATGATTTTTTCTCTTTTTTCAGAAAGTATAATATCAATTGGACTTCGAAATTAATCTTCTTTGTCAACAGATAATATGAGAAAAACAAGTTTCAAGAAGTAGGAAATTACTGCATAAATTCAGGAACTGTTCAATAAAATAATTAAAGACAACATGCTCCTTTCCCTAAAAGTAACCAAACAACCGTGAAAATAATGTCAAATGCCTCAAAAAAGTGATAAATAACAGGATGTTTTTGAATTGGTTTTTTTACTGGTTAGACCAGAAAATTGTTTCTTTTGTAGTATACGTATTGATCTGCCTGTATCAAAAGAATCCTTTAGACGAAAATCTATTTCAGCAAAAATAGGATATTGATCAATAGTGAGGGTGTAAAAGCAAAGTAGCAATTTAATGCATTATTATATTATGACAACAAAAAATGTATTTTCCTTGTGTGTATCAATATTTTTGCAACGCATAGTACTGAATAATGAAAACTTGTACCTGGAAAGATGGATTCTGAAATATTGAATTTGTTTTTTTGTCAATTTGAGCTGTAGGGAGCTTCATTATGTCAAATGTCTAATTAGTTATTGTTATTATATTGTTTATTAGCTATTTAAATGTCCAATTTGTTATTATACAATGAATTAAACATTTGACACAATTCTAATGTCTATAATTTGTTATAAAAAATGGCAAAATTCTACTAGAGCTATGCTATTTTATACTAACATCTTATAAAAATATTTTCATTTATGTGATTACTTTCCACTTCAACTTTTAAACTTAACGAAGCAACATACTAATTTCTCAAGAAATTAATAATATATATACATACATATATATTGAAGAGTACATATTTTTAAATTATAGATTTAGGAAAAAATAAAACCCTCAGATCTTCACAAATGCGGTATTTTAAACTTAAAGGAAATTTATCTCTAAGAAGATACCGAAGTGGCAGATGATTGGTTCATTCCCACGCCTTCAAGTCAACAATTCGTGGATTTGAAGGTCTCTTTGGACTTGCCTGTGTACAATATCTTCGGTTCTCTTTTAACAGTTGATAGCAGTCAGATTTGCGCTCGAGTTTTTGAAATGATTGTTAAGCGACAAACAAACCAATAAAAACAAAATTTTTCCTGCTAAATATAGAAATTTTTCTGAAAGGGAACGTAAATAGAGCGTATGAGAAGCTAATTCTATTGAAAATTTCTTCTCAGAAAGAAAGGATAAGGGCTATTCATTCCAAAGAAAAAAGCCGGGATTCTTTATCACTTTGCTACCAAAAATTAAGTACCGCTATTTATAATTGCTTAAACTCAAATTTATTCTGATTTTTTAAATAGAACATTTAACTACATCTATTAGAATATTAGATATTAATTTAATGTTCAATAATAAAAATATTTTTCTTCAGGGCATTATCTTAAATGGGATATATTATTCCTTTTCTAAGCACAATGCGTATTCATAATTTCATGGTTCATTTCACAAAGTAATATTTAATGATTTTGAGGTCAATAGAATATATAAAATTTATAACAAAATAATCTTAAAAATATTCTTATGATAGGAATTAATAACAATTAATTCCTATCATAAGAATAATAAATAAAAAAATTAATAGTAATTCCTATCATAAGAATAATATAAATAAAAAAACAATACAATTAATTACTATTAATTCTTATCATAAAAGATTTTTTTTTCTACCATGTAATTCATATTAAAAAAATAAGCGTTATAATTTTTCCATTGTTCTATATTTATTTTACATGTGATATTAGTTTGGGGACCAAGAAATCCACTATTTTTACGTGAATTTTATGTTTCTTCTTTTGGATTCGCTTTGCAAAATGGTTTAAGACAGTTTTTATGTAGATTTTTAGGTCTTGCGCTACATGCCAGAAGCTACGACTTCTGGCATGTGATCAACTTCGATGATGTTTGGTATTTTATAGACATTCCCGATGATGTTGTATCCATGCGAGGTGCATTTTTAACACCAAAAATGCCCGAACGAAATCTACGAAAACAAAATTGTACGTAACTGGTTGTTTCAGTTTTATATAAGATGATAAACACCTTTCACAATTTTAGCCACCTCGCTAGCATTTTAGCCATTATAAAAGAAAAACAAAATATATCGAATTTTCTGTTTGTTGTCTTCCATTTTTAAAACCTTGTACTCATAACTGAACTAATCAAACAAAAAACTGCAAGAGAATATTTTAGTATTAAATGTCACTTTTCCAACTAGCATAAATCTAAAATTGTTTGATAGATATCTCACGAGAAATCGATCACTACAGACGTCTACCCGAAAAAATAATGGATTACTTTTCCCCAAACTAATATACTTCTCATGTTATTTTAATTATTAGATTAATTTATGTTAACCCAGTACTATCTCTGGCAGGAACATTTTTAAAAAATAAATTCTGAGCTTAAGAAAATAATTTAATATTTTTCAGCATTCTATATTTATAAAAAATATGCTGTGTTTAAGAGTTTGTGATCCTTTAAATTCACAAACTAGATAAATATTGAAGACTCTGTCTACTAAATTTATTAATAGAAATTAAGCAAGTACATTTCACTCTTTTATAAACAGTTAAATCTTTTAATTTCATAAAAAAATATTGCACACAGAAATATTGATAATTGCATATTTTGTTTCTAATAAGAGAACTTGTGGTCCAAATATTTCTTTCGATATAAAATTGCACCTCTTAATTAAGCAAAATTTCTTAATAACATTTTTGTTCAAATTATAGCGTTTTCACGTTGGCTGTTATTTATCGAATATATATTATCAATATATTCATGGTCAATCATATTGTGCACATAGTCATCTATTATGTTCACTTTAGCATAAACATAAGGCCTATATATGTTTAAAGAAATAAGTTCTTTTTCAGAGGAATAGTTTGCTCAAAGCTGAGAAGTGAATTATTCTAGGGAAAAATTTTGTTTAAATGTGCTTAATCTATTTTTAGATTAAGATTATAAAGGTTTTAAATTTGAGAAAAGATTTTGTTTGTTTCACATCATTTCCTATCAACTGTTTCAATTGCAAACTTGAATATCATTTGTTTTCTAATACCATTCGTTCAATAGTTATACATGAACAATAGCTAAGTTTTTAGAATGTTTTATTGGGAAAACATTAATTTATAAAGATTTTGTATATAAAACTATATTTAAAGTATGTTCCATTTTAAAATTATTTATTTATTCAAATAATTGTGTGAAATCACGAAGTACAAATATAAAATGCATTTGTTTTTCAAACCTTTTTAATTCTTTTCACCATTTTTTCGCAAAAACATTAAGCGGATTTATTTACCAATGTTAAAGTTTTAACAAAAATTCTGGTCCTGTTTGAATTTCCATACGCGTACGACAAAGAAAAATACTGTCATCACCCCTATAGTAAGAGGGCCCGTAAATCTCAACAAAGTCAGTGCATTATCTCTTAAGCGTTTGCTACCCGCTTCCTACTCTACAATAATCATCCCCAACAGGAAGAGAGGCAAATCCCTATCGCTACAGGCAAATGTCGACGTTGAAGCCCGGGAGTACATCCTCGCCCAATCACTTGTTTCCTCTGTTTTCTCGCATCCTCGTCTTCCGAGACAGAGTCAATCTGCATACGATTAACAGCTTTCGATGGACAACCGAAGCAGTTGAGTGACTGAGCTCCCACATTCCGCTGCTTATTGACCATTTGGCTGAGGATTGTATCGCCTTCATCTTGGGGAAACGGCATGGGGAGACGTGCAGTGGGAGATAATGGAAAATCGCCTCTCTGACAGCAAAGCAGTGCTTGCGAATAACTCGAAGATTAGATTTTAACACGAAGTGCACAGCCCTTTTCCCTGCTTAGGTACATTCTGCTTAGATTGAAAGTAGGAATAGGGAAACGAGCAGGTGATGGAAACGGAATCCCGAAATATTGGATTCACTCTGGAAATTATCTTCTGCTAGTCACGTTTCCGAAAAGTGACTGAAAATTGTGATACCTCTCAGTGTATTTCTACATCTGATTTGAGTTACCATTTTCTGACTTAATGCATCTTGGATGCTATATGTCAATCAAAAGATTATCATTTCAACACATGCTGTCTGAATAGAAATCCTGTTATATTTAACAAAGATTTTAGAATAAACAAGAAACTATTTTAACTCGATGGATTGAAGGAAACTTTAATTAAAAATGGGATATGTAATTTACTTTATATTAAGTTAAATGATTATTATTTTAAAAATATAGTGTTCTGCAATATTACAAAGTTTGTATAGTCATCTGGTGTAATTCTAAAAATAATATACTTAAAATTAATTTCATTAAGAATTTCAAGTCTAATAATTTTTACATCGTATTGTGAGAGTATTTTATTTATTTATTTTTTATAATGTGCAAATTATATAACAGTTCTTTAAGGTGTGTCAGTAAAATAGGGTCTAATGAACATTGTGTGTGAAATATTAGAATGCTAGATATTTTTTTTTCAATATTCATTTCCTTCATCTTTCAAGGAGATAAACATTTAATAATTCCAAGGCTGCTCAACACGAATACATTTATTTGCTTTCTCTTTCAAGGAGTTAGCATAGCATCCTTTATGAAAAATTACCTCTTCCCTATTGAAATAAGTTTTTTTATAATATCTAAGTAAAGTCTGGAAATTTTCTTGAACTTTTTCTGTATTATTTTAAATCTTCTGCACCCGTGACTTAATAGTTTGTACTACCAACTAACGTTTGTCATTTTAATACCTATTTCAGTCCGGGAAACAAAAAATATAATTTTATTTACAACATGGAGAAAATATATGGCAGCTCAGTTGACTAGACTGATTATGCCCAAAGAAATATTTCATATGTACATGTGGTGAAATAAAACAAAAATATTCATATCCCTAATTCTCAGTTAAGTAATAGCTACAATATTAAGTGATGTAAGTGCTTCAACACCTTACAAGAAATAAGAAAACTATTAGTTTTTATGGAA
This sequence comes from Latrodectus geometricus, assembly GCA_026290005.1. NCBI lineage: Eukaryota > Metazoa > Arthropoda > Arachnida > Araneae > Theridiidae > Latrodectus > Latrodectus geometricus. The sequence goes on along the minus strand of JAPDSC010062697.1, from coordinate 373,677 downwards.
TTTGAGAATAATGTAACCAACTCGATTCTGTGCTTTTAACTTTGATCACATTTCAGAAAGAACGAAAAACTCACGTTATTGTTTGGCAATAATTTATATAAAATATTCACGGAATATTTAAATTTGTTACTATTATAAGATTGATTTTTAAAATTCACCCTTCCCTAAGATTGTAATAATATATTTTATACATATTTTTAGAATATTTTCAATTTAAAATTATTTTTTCATATTATTCATTTTCTTAAAAATGTTTTGAAATATCATTTTATAATTTTTTTATATATCTATATCATATAACATAGAATCATTCATGCTTTCTTGTAAGAATTTTTATTTAATGTAAATTTAATTATGGTTTATTGACAGTCTTCATTTGACACTCAGCATAGAAATGAATTTATCTTACTACAGAATGTATGTACATATATATATATATATATATATATATATATATATATATATATATATAATAATATGTCAAAATTAAAATCACATTTCGCATTATTTTTTACACAAATAAAATTTATAATATTTTATTTTACACATCAGTACAAATAAAATAATTTTATATAATTAGAATACAAAAAAATATTTTTTATAATCATTAAAAATAATATTTATTATTTCCAACGTATGTAACTAGGAATTAAATACATGATTTTAAATGAACTTTTCTCGTTCGGATACCATTTTTCCATATTGTTTAATTTAATTTTTCTGGATGTTTATTATCTTGAATCAGAGACACATTTTTAAATATTCTGAGTTTTAGTTAGATGTTCAAATTATTTATTAAAAAAAACAAACAATATTTTGCAGCAATATAGATAAAAATTTTACTTATGGGATGTTATAAATATATATATAAACACATATATACATATGTCGCCTACCTTGCTTAGGGGTCAGCTGACTGAGTATACGGAGGTTATGAGTTCGAATACCTTGTATTAATGGAGTATAAATGGTTGCCTACCCTATAGACGTGCACTTATGCCATCCATGTGTGTACTGAAGAAGTTAGACTCCACACCAAATTACGGTTCAGTTGAAAAATGGAGCAACGCAACCCATATTGCCCATATCGCATATATATATATATACATATTCACACACACATAAAAAAAGAATTGCATATGTATGTATGTATATAAAAGCATTTTTGTGAAATTGACAATATCATTCAATATTTAACGTCGTAATATTGAATATTAGATATTCTTGATTTAAACTCTATAGCTGTGTTGTGGCGGAGAATTTGGCAATCCTTCTTTGAGGTTTCCCAGAAGTAGAAAAGTGCTGCAACCCTAAATTCACAATGAAGATACTATTTCGAGTTTCCTCACACCAAACAAACCTCGCTAAAGAAAATAGCCGCAATTCGGAGATTTGGGAACTCCTAGAATGAGAGCTTTATTTTCATCTACTTATCGCGACGTTGGATCTCTTTAATTCAGAAAGAGACAAAATAGAAGTTTTAAAAGGGTTTAATACAGGCTGAAAGCAAATCACTCAAGCAACCAGCTAGTAAATGGTTTATGATATGAAATCTTTTAGTGACTTAATGGAAAGCAATTTTAAATAAATAAAATGAATTAGAATATAAAATTAAAATTCATAAATATTGAATAATTTTTGTGTATTGCTAGTTCCTCTATGCATATTTCTGTTGTAGTATTTTTTGATTACAAATTTTTTCTTAAAAATTCTAATAGAAAAGAAAGTTTTCCATTTTCGTGTCTTTTAAAAATGCGTATTATATCGAAGGAGGCAATTTACAATTATCAAATTATGCTTATTGCTTTTCAAAAGGAAATTCTTAAGCGATAGAAAAGTGGGGGTTTTGGAGGTTTTATTTTTAGAATTTTGAATAATGGTAACCATTCAATTAAGCATGCAAAGTTTTAGAAATAAATATTTTTCTGTTAAAACTAAGAAATAGGCATAATGTTCTGCAACTTAAATATTGATGCTTAAGTAAAAAAATATTATTAAAGCAATTTTTGCTTTATTATTTAATTTTAATCAGTTATTATATTGTTGGTTTCTAAATATTTGAAACAATAAATCAAAGAAAAAAATATACTGTTGGAAATTTTTAAAAAAAATGTGATTAAACTTTTAATTTTTCAAACTTTTTATAAATGTTATGTAGTTTATTTATAATGAATAATAATTTGGAATAAATAGCCTTTTATATATATATATATATATATATATATGTATGTATGTATATAAACATTTAATTTTTATTTCTTCAATGGGAGTAAAAATGGTTTAAGACAAAAGTGTTAAAAATGCATTTGTAATCAAAAAAATGGAAACGCACAGTTTATGTAATATATTTTTAACAAAAAATCTCACATGTAATCAATGAACTGTAACTTTATACAATTCATAGGTGTTAATTATTGTATTAAAATTAGCCAGAACTCTCAAATATAAAAGTTATTCAGTAATGATGGTCTCACATTTTAGATTAGCCACACTCAAATAACTAGCTACAATATCATGTTTCTGTGTTTTCTGCAAGCAATTCAAATAAGTCGGGTGTTTGAGTGTTTTTCGGTTTCTTAATTTGTGACACATCGACTGCCAACTATGAAATTTCACTCATAATGTAACAGATGATTAAAAATGTATATACTTAAAGATAGTTTTCAGATAGTTGGTTTGCATCTAAGAATGAATTTTAAAAGCATTTTTTAAACATTCTTTAATATATCATTTGAATTGAAAAAAAAATCTTACAACTAATTGTCATAGCAAAATTTGCACTTGTAATATGTAAAATAAACATTTTAACACAATAAATTAGTTGAATTCTGCACTACCCTATGAATTGTTTGTTTTGGTTTGACTTAAAAATTTAGGTTTGGCTTGAAAATTTAGGTAACAGAAAAAAAAATTGAATATGTTTAAATTACCACGCGTGTTATATTTTCCATTTATAGTAAATAAGTCATCACAAAAAAGAATTTGTTGATTAATATAAAATATTAGTATGTTGCATTTTTCCTTCAATTTTTTTCAATAATAGATGAAAATTTTTAATCTGGAAAGACACGCTGATAGTTTTAAAAAACGCTGAAAATTTGTAGTCATCACGAAAAATCACTACACGTACTGTTAACACCCAAATTATTAATGAAAATATCAATAACCTTATCACACGTTTGCTAATTGTATTGCTCAAGTTATTGTTTTTGAACACGCAAATGTGTTTTTGTTTAGTTCTTTATGTCTTATCGATATTTAATAATATCATTTGAAGAAACAACTATAGAAGCCGTATTTTATTAGACATCCATAATGCGTTGTTTAATTTAAGTGTATTATCTGTAGTTTTTATTAAATAAATAACTAGTCGCACATTTATTCGTATAATGGTTGGTTTGTTGGGAAGGTTTCATTGATTGATTTGAAGCAAAATTTTTGTATGAAAATACTGATCGACTATTAGTGATACTTTTAATTTGTTTAAAAATTGATTTGAAATTAAGTGGTTTACTTTTACATAATTAAACTGACCTCATGATTGTTATAGTAATGTCTCAGCTGATTGGTAAAAAGACACCAGAAGAACAAGTTAATTCTGCATTAAAAAAAATTATAGAATTAACTTATATTATGTTTTATATAATATAAGGCAATATTATATATTTTGTATGGTAGTTAGTGGTATAAAACTTGTTTATACTCTGTTTCCTTATTTACTATTTTATTTAATACTCGTTATATTATTTAATAAAATTCTCGAAAAAATTGCTTCAATGTATGTGAAATATTATTACTAATATTTAAAAACCAACAATTATGATAAAATTAAAAAAAAACCAAAATGAATGATGAATTTTATTTTTTTTTAAATATTTTTATGCAAATATCCAATCAAAAAGAACTTACCGAGTATTTTAAGAAAAAAATTGAGAATTTATTTAGTAATTTCGTGAAATATTCAAATGTATGTTTGAAATTATAATTCGTATTAAATTTTTCGTAAAGAATGCAACTAAAGAACTAACTACAAATAACATAAAACATCATAATATTTGCATCTACACTGACTTTGAAATATATACTCAAAATCATTTATAAATACTAAAATGATTATATAGACAGAGTAGAAGATGTATTTATTTTAAGTTGTTAACTCTCATTTTAAAAGTATAGAAAATGTTCCCTTGTATTTGCATATAGTATGCTTTTAAATGAACATGAGACAACTTTTTAAAAATCTGTAACGTAAACATTACATCATATTTAAAAAAGGTTATCATTAACAATCATAATAAAAAACGGACCATGAGTTTTGAAATAATTTGGAAAAGTACAAATTAATGTGCAATTACGATAACTTATTTTTATGCACATGATTTCATTATATATACGATAAAAGTTCTTTAAAATTAAAGAAGTAAAAAAGGATAAGTTCTCATTAAAAGTGTAATTTTTAATGTTTATATGAGCATTTTTTTTAAAACTAATATATAAAAAGTTTTTACGGCAAATATATAAAACCAAATAAAGCCAAAACTATGGCTAAAATATCAATTAATTTGTTTATTATTATCTAAACAAAAGTATCATAATTAATTTATAATTAAGCTACTTTATATAAGTGCATTTTTAGTGCATTTTATAAAGTACCAATAATGTGCAACTCTATAAGAGCTGCACATTATTGGTACTTTATAAAATTTCACTAAAATATAATCAAAAATTTAGAGTAAATATTTTTATTTTAATCCAAGTGATTTCTCTATTTTTAAGTTAAAATTCAAAATATAATTATAAAGTCAAAAAAAAATTAAAAATATTTCTGATTTCACTAATAACTTTGCCAAGGTATCTCTCATCTTCTTGTAAAAACAAATTCTCTGTAGACTCTTTAATAAACAAAATAAAAATATTGCACCACAAAATTAGAAAATATTAAAATTATGTTATCTAACGTCAGTGAATTTTATCTGTAAAAGTTTAATTTTTAAGGAAGCGTTAAATAAAAAATAAACAAACAGTGAATGTGTAATACGTTTATGTTCATTAGAACTCATTTTAATATTTTTTTAGAAAAAGACGACTCTCTGCATGTCGAGCAGTGAGCAAAACTTAGAATTAAAAAGATGTTTCGCTACTGTGAGTTCTTCCTCTCCCTATTTGTATTCCTAATGGGGAGAAATACCAATTACAACGGCACGAATACGTAAAACATGATTACGAAAAAACACTTTACGTGCCGGTCACGTTTCTTTTAAAACTAAACTCAATTTACAAGAGCGGCAAAAGGGTGATAATCACAAGCGTGTAATGGCGAAATGCCAACTAGCGAATCAACAAAATTATTTGGTTACCGAGACGAAAAATGCAAATTTTTCTGAAGATTCCTTTCATTTGCATTTATTTTAAGAAAATATTCCGAATCAAATGCAGGATATTGATATGGCTTTTTTACTTAATACGGAATTGTTGAGTTTCACCATGTCTTGCATAAAATATCACTTTACCTTCTGATCTCTAGTGTACAAGCGCACATTATTTTCATTTTAATATTGTTCAAAGAAAATATTGGTTCTGGATTTTTTAGTTATCATGTAAAAATCAACAAGATTGAAATCTGACTGTATTAAACATCTATTCAGTGAAAACTCATTACACAGGTTTAGAATTTTTACTCAATCCTTAAAGTTTTCTTTAACTAGAGATTTACAAAAAATTGCGTGGAATTCCTAACAGAAATAAATTTAAAAGTAATTTTGTTATAATTTGAACAAATTGCAAAAGGTAAGTTTTAATTTCTTATGTTTGACTTGTCTGTTTCCTTCATATTTCAACGAATGCTATTTCGAGAGGTAAATTAAATTGGGTTTATAAGTTTAACGTAGACTCCAATAAACTACTACAACATCCATCCCAGAGGTGGGCTTTAAATCCATGGACAAATGGACTGAAAACTAGAGTGTTAATCATTCAACAATGAAAGTGACTTTTAAAAGTTAGGAATGATAGCGTTTTACCAAAAAATCAATTTTCACCATATATTAATATTTGGTGAAAAACACTGAGTGAAATTTCAGTTAACTTAGAGAAATTTTAGTTTATAAAAAAATTTTCATCTTTTTGCCAAGCTCCAAAATTTAAGTTCGAAAAATATCGTAATGAGAAGTTAGAAAACAATAAACGAACTCTATAATTGAAATTGAAAATCAGTTAATTAATTTTTGTTAATCAAACACTAAAATAATATGAAGTTAATCCATTTTTAACAATATATATTTTAATTACATTTTTTATAATATTAATAAGTCAATATTTTTCTTATACTTATTTTAATATTTAAGACAAAATCCTTCTGTTGTGATAGAATTACATTTAGCCAAATTTTTACAAAGCTAAACATAATATAAGCCTAAGATATCAAGGATAAAAGATTAGCCAAAATTATGAAATCGGTAAAATACTACAAATTTTGAAAATGTATGTCTTGGTTTAATTTTTCTTTCTCGAATAATCTTTAAAAATTATATTTCTAGATTAATTATTTGGTAGGAATTGATTTTATAATTATGTATTAGCAACACACATATCAGAATATTTTTGCTTTTACTGTTTTTTTTTAAAATTTTTGAGTGACGAAAAAAAACTGAGTTAACTCGTAATTCACTTTTATTTTCTAAACATTCCTAGAAATAAATACCTATTTGCTTTCCTTGCTTTATCTTCAATAACAGAATTTTTTATTACTTTTGTTAGCAAAAAGATGAAAATTTTATTTGTGAGGACTATTTTTATTTATCCTTTTAAAGAGTTTACGATCATATTCTTCAAAGAAATTTTGTGCCTTAATTAATACAACTAAGCAAAGTTAAATAAACATTTAAATCATTTTTTAAGTTATGTAAACGGAATGTAATCTTCTCTAGTTGTTGTATAGTGTATAGAAAGATGCGTTGGTATCTGATCTATGAAACTAGAAAGAAGTAAGAGCTGTTTTTCTTATAAATTTATACTAAACATAATGTATGAATAAAGAAGATCAAATGTAAGAGTTCATTCTCTTAATGCCACCCAAATATGTTCAACAGATTTTAATGTATGTAACTGCTCTGATCTTTTAAGAAGATGAAACATTTTTGGATGAAAAATTTATGTTGTTCCTTGATGTGGATTCTGCTTAGATGAATGATGCCATTTTGTATAATGAAAAATTTCTGACTTTTTATTAATATAAATGTTCTTGTAACATGAGGAAATATTGATACATAAAAGGTATGCCATGTGAAAAGATGTGGTAATTTTTATGTTTTCCCAAATATGTATCAACTCCAATAACAAAAATGTAATTTGTTCCATATGCATTTCTTTTCTATATATTTGAGGAATAACAGCGCTTTCTGTGTTCCCAAGAGATAAATTGATGTCTACCATCACTTTGCATGGATTTCATTATGAAGAAACTAGTAGGAGTTACCTAATGACCAGTTTCCTATTAGGGCTTGTGATGAAATGGCTGGTCGACTGATGTATTGACTACCTTCATAAGGCTTTCAACGTGCTTACAAAAGAGTTTGATGCCTTACAGTTTGATGTGCCTAACAAACTAGGGTTGTATACCACTGCGAATATAATTGTAAATATTAGTCATAGGTATTAATATATCATTCACATCATTCTTATGTAAATATAACAGAGTTATCTCAATATTGAACTTGTATTTAGAAATTGTTATCATGTTCTGAACTGCAAAAAAGGCTGCACATTAAGTTACTTAGCTCTCTTTGTATCATTTAAAGTTTTTTAATAAATTATGCATTAAATGGATTGACATAATTTGTAAACCTCAGACAAACTGAAAATCACAGAAATAACAAAGAGCTTTAATATCAGCCCCTCATTTTCATGATCGCCACTGATAAAGTCTTACACATATAATATCATTACTTTACATACTATGATTAATATAATTTACTTAATAATATATGTGAATTTTTCATACTGATAAGTTTGACTTAAGTATTACTATTTAAGAGCACTGAAATTACTAATTAAGAGAACGAGTATTACTAATTAAGAGCCTTGAAAGGATTAAACTCTTGAACTTAATAATATATAAATTTGAGATTTTTGATTAATAAGAGATAAGAAAGACATTGTTCCAGGGCAATTAGTCTACAATATCAGCCTTCATTGATGATTCAAATTTTTCACATTGCACATACGGGAAGAAACACCAAAGAAGTGCATTATCTCCTCTCATCATTCAATTTTTTTTTTTTTTTTTGCATTTTGAATTAATTTGCATAATGGATTCAGATTATATGATTTTCAAGTATAAAATAAATTTCAAAATTTATATATTTACGTAAAATTTATAATTTCAGAAAGCAGGATATGCAGCATATTTTCCTTAAATATAATATTGAAAAGTAAATGTTAAATACAAGAGTACACATTGAAAGTTCTGTTTGATAATGGTGTCTCGAATTTTCAAAGAGAGGCAACCGAATCCAAATTTTTTTAGTTAACTAAATTTATGTAAGAATGTACTTTGGAAAAAAACTTCATACGAAAATAATATATAGAGTGCATTGTTATAAAAGAATTATATCGCAATAAATAATTAACAAATAAAACAACAATAAATAAAGAAACTAAAAAAGTAACAACAAATAAAAAAATATACGTTTTAAGCTATCATTTCATGGTATATTCAAATACTTTACAAAAGGAATTGCCTTTAATAGAAAGTGGCTAATAAGGTTCATTTGCTTACTCTGAAATACCGAATTCAAAGGAGTTTGGTAATAGCCTCAAATAACCCAAAGGTGATTTTGGGCATGTTGAGTGAACGAGTGGTATGTAGATTGTTAAGCCAGATTTCTCCCGCGTCACATTCATAGTTGTGAAGTATAAGTGTGTGATCAAAACTGTATGCTACATAGCTTCTATTTGTTATATGTTTGTTACATTATGGCACTTTCAATAAAATAGTATGGGATGACGTTTTGTTTGTATTCTGCTTTGTTCTTTACTTACGTTTGGAGAAGTCCATCGACGTAGAAGCTTGTTTTCACATTAGTTATAATTAAGTGCAACTACTTTTGACTAGTTTTTTCTGATAGCCATGGTTATTTCAAACAAGCCATCTTCAGTCATGGGATAATAACTTTTCATACTTACTAATGAACATGATATAAAGTTTCAGTTACATGAAAATCTCATTAACCAATATATGTATTTGGAGGATTTAGGGAAAAGAAGTTTTCATATTTTTGAAAGACCAAAATCAAATTTCATGTAAACCAAATGCATAACTTCCTTAGTATGATTAATACTTCTTCTCTGTAATTGTCCCTGTAGGGATCATAATTAAAGAAAATGTCCATTTTAAGCACTTTAAAAAAGAATTTTAATCATTTCATAAATATGAAATGAAAGTTTCTCTTAATATTTGACTTCATAGCTTTCTATGCTTTAATTATGCAATTTATACTTTCATATAAAAGCATTTCAATATTTTAATTGATCTTTCTTTAAAAATAAAGTAGTTTTACTTTTGAATGTGCTTCAAGATTTAAGGCAGTAAATTTCATTTAATTTCCAGGATTATTTTACAGTGAATATTTCAATCATTTATTTGAACATTTTCTTAACACTCAAGGGGAGGGAGAGATTAGTTATTTCATTGTTACATAGATTTATAATTTTTAAATGAAGATTTGTTTCATTTATTTGAGATTGTGTTAAACTCCTAAAATGAATAAAAAATATTTCTTAAAGAAACTGTAATTAAAAAAGAAGAAAAATCAATTCGGTAAACTGTTAATTTAATTATTTTTATGGACTAGATTATTTCTATTTTTTGAAAATATGTGCTTAGGAAATATGTTATTAGAATATGTTATCAATTTTTAAAGACTGTAAGTAAATTCTCATGCATCTAAAAGCATGCAATATAACCATGTGTGAAAATTAATCATGATAAAAAGAAAAGTACTGTTTGGATTAAGCAACATCTAGAGACATATATATCTTCTATGTCACTGCATAGTGCTATGGAAAACATCATGAAAAAAGTGCTACCAGTAAATTAGATAAAATTGTGAAACAGCATTTTTTACTTTTATTCATTCCAAGAAAAACTAAGTCAAAAGCTGAGATAATTAAAATCGTATACTAAGTTAAGTTGTAGTGTAAAAAGTTTAAAAGGTAGAAATTAAACATTTTGCGTTTACTGTGACAAATATATATCATACATTTAAATATAATGTGCCTTTAAAACAAACTTTTACAGAAATTACAACATACATATTTGCTAAATACAGAAGTATTTTTATATGAAACTAATTGGAAAATATAGCTTCTTTCATTTTAAAAATGCAGTAATTTTAGTGCTCTTTCTCAAATCACCAATGAAAAACTATTTTATATTTAAATTATTTATTTACATAAATAATTTTCTTTATTTTTTATAAATTATTATATAATTACTTTAATAGTATTTCACTAAATTGGCAGATAAAATTCTTTAAGTTCTTTGCTATTCTTTGAAGAAAACTGTGATCCAAAGGGATTTTCTAATTGTAGACATTGTTGTTTCTCTAAAAACAAGGAAAAAAAAATTTTTTTGTTAGGGAATAAAGTAAAATACATAAATTGAGACAAATTATTTTTTAACAAATTAACGAAATTACATTTATGTAATTACATTATAGATTTATTAAAAATTTGAGAAAATATATTTCCTTTAGAAAAATGAAAAAAAATCTTAACATGTTTATAAGTTTAGCTTTAAGTTAATATATAATCTTTATAGATAAATAAAAATTGTTTTGTCGAAAAAACTTAATTACACTTTTTTATCATTGCTAATGAAATTATAAAGAGATTACAAACTAGGAACACTTATTATATTAGCAGAATAATTCACTTTGGTTAACAAGTTTTTAGTAATACTTAACAAAGAAAAATTTTTATATGTCTAATAATTTGGAAACATTTTTCAAAATTTCATCCGTGCTTATAATCACCTTTATTTTTTTACTCTATAATTTTTTGAATCTTCATTTCCTTAATCTCGCTTACATTGGAATTTTCTTTTTCTTTTCACAAGATAAAGTCATGAATACCTCTATCAAAAGAGATGAATAAAAGTATATGTATGCAAAATAGATCTACACGCGTTCAAAAAAATTAAAGATTTCGTTTATTTTTCTCAAGGAGAAATAGGCGCAACGTTTTAGCCTTAATTGAAATCTCTAGAGCTTTGAACTAGAACATTAAAATCTAATTTATGTAACTCCCTGGAGAAAAGTAGTCGTAACTATTTTGGCTTAATATCCTTCCCAATAAACAACGGAAACAAGAAACGAGAAATAACAGCTTCAATTCCCATCTCTTTATATTTCACGTAACGTAATTACATTTTTGGGGAATACGCCAGCTTAAGATGCAGCTTTTACGATTCCGCCACAAGAAAGTTTTCTTATCGAAAAAAAAAGAAAAAAAAAAGAAAATGTTTTAAGACCCTTGGGCTCTCGAAAGCTTATTTATCCTGGTTCTGTATTGATCTCAACAGCTGTTCTAAACACTTTAAAAAGAACAGATGATGGTCAGAAGCTTTCTTCTTTTCTTTATTTGCATGAAAATGAGGCATATTTTGTTGTTGGTTTTGCGATTTACCAAAAGCTAGCCGAAGATGCAAATTTATTTTTAAACTAGCATTTCAGTAAACAACCTGAAGTTTTTTTTATTGTTTTGAAAATTTTATTCGTTTATTCATTAAAAAAAGAGGAAAATGTGTTGCATAATTTTAGAACAAATGGCAATGTAGTTTTACAAACATTAAAGAAGCAAACTTGCGTATCATTATCTAGGAGTTTATATTTAAAAATAGGGATAAAAGAAATTTTATTTCTATTTTAGTTTCATCTTGTTACTTAATGTTTGGGCTCACTTTTCACATTTTTGACATTTAAGCACCTATAAATAGTTATTTAGATGGGTACAAAAATTAAACGCATTTTTTAAAATATATATGGAATAAAATTTTTCTCACCAATTAAAGCAAATACATTGCTTCTAGAGCTCCATTGTAGTTTTAATGGGGGATAACTTTAATTTGTTCGATAATAAGAGCAGAAAAAGAAAGTAATAGCGCTACATTCCTTACTATGAAGCACAAAATTAAATTTGAAATAAACTATATAAATATATATATATTACTATTTTTAGTTAGAATGCTTAGTTTTAGAGTTACATTATTTTTTTAATAATGTAATAGTATTTCAATGCAATATATAATATCCACAAGAAAAAGTTATCTAATTTTTCCTTCATAAAATTTGTATTATCACCAGTTTTGGTTTTTCAAAGAAATAACATTGATGTACAGTTGACTTTGACAGTAATGTTTTTTTTTTTTTTGATGCATCAAGAACTGAAGAACTGCAGCTCATTTTTACTTCAGAAGAATTGCAACTTTTTTCTTTCACCTCATTTTTATAATGTATTGATATTCAACTAACTTGGAAGAGAATTGGTTTTGATAAAGCAGAAGAAATTATAAAAAGAATTATATGTAATAATTAGATTAACCTGAAAATTAAAATGTGTCAAAAAAGTCATTTATGTTCGAAAACAATTATTTCATCGGAAAGCTTTGTAATTTTGCATAAATTAGATTACTGCTGCATTTTTCAAAAATCTCCTTCTAAAAATTCCTTGTTATTGTTATTATAGGATATATAATAATTTTAGAAACTTTTAAAGGGAACTATTTTTATATTAATTTACTTGATTTGTGTTTTTAACTTTGTCTCATTATAAAATAAATAATGTATCGTGTGGAAAATAATGTAGATATTATTCTAGCTTATAAACTATACTTTATGTTATATAAATAAAGAATATATATTACACCAGATAAGTAATACATTTTTTTATCAGGTGAGTACTAATACTTTGTGTTTATATCATGCACTTAAACTCATTTACATTTCAGTTATGATATAAAATGTAGATCAAGAAATATTCTTTGAAAAGTCAGATGTCAAAATTCATTTGAAATTCCTTAATATATATAAAATCAAAAAAATATTTCATTCAATTTAAGAAAGTAGCATTACAAATATAATTTATTAGCTGGATATAAAAAGTATTTGAGAATTGGAATGCAATATTTTTATATTATTTTTGTTTCATTGTTTAGTAAAATGATCATTATATTTTCTTATACACAGAACATTCTATAAGACCTGAAATAGCAAATGCCAGTAATAAGAAAAATATATTTAAGGAAATTAAAATAGACCAATTGCTGTTAAAAAATTTAAGAAAATGTTTTCATTTTAATAACTACATGTAATTACTGCTGCTACACAATGTGTCATTAATTGGAATAGGATTTGAATATATTAAATTCACTCAGGTTTACATAATGCTTATTTCATATTTTATTGCAATAGTTTGTAAATTTGGTTCCAGGATATTCAGTGTATTAGGGCATTAATGTTGTGTGTTCTTCCCTTGTGTACATCTTATATTGACATATACACATTATCATCAATAACAAATGGCATCAATACACAACCATCAATCAATAACTATAAACAAAAACTTTTCTATCCTGAAAATGTGGTTAAAAATAGAAAAATGTTATAGATTTGAAAACTATAATAGAAGTTATATACGTTGCTTCATTTTATAATCATGTAATATGAGCTACTAATGGGTTTGAATGTCTTTTTTGTGAACCGTTGATAAATCAAAATTTCTGTGATTTAAAATCCTATTTATGTCAAACTGCGTTTGAGTTTCATAGTTTTTGGAAATAATTTTCAAAATGCTGAATTTTGAACAACTCAAATATTTTAACGACAGCCCAAGATGATTCTTTGTTCTAATACGTAGTGATTGTTTTTGTTATATCAATTTTTATTTCCATTGTAATATGTTTTATAACCCATTGTAAATATGCAATTGTCAAAAAATTCAAAATTTCAAAGGGAATTTAGAAATATTTTGTCTCTGAATTTTAAATTTTAATTTTATTGAAATTATTTCTTCTTCGACATAATGCCACATAATTTAAATAATTTCTCTTGAACATTTATTTTATCTAATTACAATGTGTTTTGTCTTTCATTTCCAATAAATATAAAATGAATTATTTTTCTAGATTGCGAACAAAATTTTTAATAAAATTAACAATATGTTATAAAAATTTAGATAGAATCTCTTTTCTGTTGGATTTCAATTTACCAGCATGATTTCTGTTTGCATTTATTTACAAATTTAAGGGAATTTTATTTGAAGAATATTTGCTTCAAATTTAAGATTTATGAAATTCTCTATTGTCAGATATATTCTTTAGGCAATTCTTAATCAATATTCTCCTTGAGTTTAATTTTTAAAAGAATTCTTCCATCTAATGACCAAATTGATAGAAGAGACTGAAATGAAATGCACTTTCCTTATAAAAATTTTATAAATAACTAAAGTCTATGCAAGCTCCATTATCTTATAATCACGCATTTTTTTATTCTTAGTGCAGTAAGCTAATAAAATGTGAATTTTTTTCTGTGTATTGCCTTCCATTTTAAAGGTAGAAAATTAAAGTACACTTTTAAAGTTTACTTCAGATTATTATAAAAGAACATTAAGGTGAATATTTGCCTATTTTTCTTCATGTAGATTAGGAATTACAGCAGAATAAAATAAGATTTCAATTAATTATTTGGGCCTTTATTCAAAAAATGTTCTTAGAGATTTTTTTGAAAATCATTGAAATGAAATAAGAGGAAAAAAATTATGTATAATATGAAATTGCTTATTCATTATTTTAAAAGATCATATAACCTTCAAATATATTGTATTATTTTTTATGAGATTTTCTTACTTTTTGAACATTAGTTCCAAGTAGAATTTTTCACAGAAATTATTTTATCTGAATACATGCGATGTAATCAGATTATTTTGTTAAAAGAAAAACTGCAACTAAAATTCGCGATTCTGCATATAAAGTTTTACATTATAGAAAAATCTTTTATTTAAGAAAGGCTGACTTGTTTCCTTTTAAAAAGATAAAAAAATTAGATTAATAAATATAAGTTATTACATAAAAATTTTCTCTGCTTGCATAAAATATTTTAGACTTTTCTAAAAATAATTTTCTATCAATGCAAAAAATATTTTAACCTCCTTAAAATAAAAATAATTGTAATTCAATTTCAATAAAATAATGCTGTTTTTTAGAATTAGTCTGAACATTTAAAGAAACATAGGCTTCGTACACCAGGGATATTGGTCATTAAAGCAGATATGGACACTGTAGGACTTAGCCCCCATATGAACTGTCATGCCACAACGTTAAGCTTTAATAGATTTTACACAATAAATTATACCAGGTGTCACATGTTAATAAATTAAGCAAAGGAAAAATTTGGAGTAAATTTTTCGATGCACTGGATGCCCAAAACTGTCGTGCTTAACCCATTAATTTTTTAATGCCGACAGTTATTGTCATAGAAAAGGTGCCAATACGAGAATGTAATTGTGTGCTATTAGACGGGATAACTTTATGCATCTCAAGAATGGAAATTTAATTGCTAATGTTTTTATCTAAACGGTATACGAAAATAATATCCATTACTGGCAGCAATTTTTTTACCAAACGAAACAATGTAAGCAAATAATGTAAGACGGGAAAGTCTGAAATTCCTATTGGCTTTTGCATGAGTTTTTATACTGTTACACCATGCAATCAGTCGGAAATGAGAGACACTTTCACCCAGAACAAAGCTTTCAAATGATTCGAGACTCGGTAGTACTAGAATGGTATTTTAGCAATAAAATATGGGTTTAATGCTAGGGAAGAGCTTAATATCTGAACTCGTATGATATAATTAAGAAGAAAGCAAAGTAATGAGTACACTAATAAGCTATTCATTCACACTGTAAGTGGTATATAGGGTGAAAGTGCTTTTTGGGTCTTACGCAAATACGGATGCAATGAAATAACTTGTCAGCAGGTATCAAAGCCTGTTCCGTAGAAGATAGTCTAATGTTGCTATATAGAAGACATTTTAATTTAAAGCGTATGCGAATTAAACATAACATTTAATACATAGGACTACCATATATTAGTTTAATTTGTTGAATGCAAGTGCAATGTCAGATACACTTTGCTGGTTTATTGCAAATGTTTTCCTACAAAACCTTATTCATCAGTGAAGCTCATACTGTAAAGAAACTCATACGAATGTGCTGTGCGCATCAGTCAACTACAGTTCAATTGATTAGTAAAGCAGAAAGTGCAAGCAGGACATAATATAGTATATATTCTTTCTAATCCTCAATGAAGTACAAAAGTGGTGAATGTTAAAGGAATTAGAACTCAAAACAACATTTCATATTCATATTATTTTAACGAATGCGATTTCGTTCAAACCTACGGACTCTAACAATAAACAGAATAGTTATTACTGAAAAATATAAAATATTGATCATGGTTTTCCAATTCGCCAAGAAATGTGGTGGGCCCTTAATGATTGTTATGACATTCACAAAGACATTCTTATAGAGCCTGTGTCTTACGATTGTATCTAATAGAGCAAACAATACTTTTAGGTATATTAACTAATCTACTTAATAATTAGTCCTTCTGTTAATGCATTAGCTGCGACTCCTGCTGAATTTTTCGTTCTAATACGACAATTTAGACAAGAATTGGTAATGGAATAGTTGTAGGACTACATTAATTGTAATGGATGGTTCTAGATTTAATACTCATCTGTTAATCAATAAAATATTCATTGAACACCAGGAATATTAATATGCAGAAAATCTGAAATAGGTGTAGCGTTAATGCAGAAAATCTGAAAGTGTACTTGATTGTTTCCCGGGTTTCCTCACTTGTAACTATTGAATATGTCCCATTATTCATGAAAAGTTCTCTCAAAAAACAATAAAATACATGGTGTATATTAAAATATCTTAATAGAAACTACGACTCTTAGGCTATGTTCTACATTATACCTAAACATGTCGGTAAGTAGTAACACAATACAGAAAATGTTTCGTTTATACAAAAATATCTCGTTGATACTTTCCAATTACATTGACTATGATCATTGTGTTGAATGGGCTTCGCTCATTGGAACGCAATCCTTTGAACTCTTCGTTTTTGTAGTTTCTTCAAAGAATAACAGTAGAAGGTTTTTCCAACAACAATAATGGACCTTCTACACAATATAAAGATGCTTGTATAAGCATATCACTTGATATGTCGCAAAATGATTGTGTGAGAGTTTGGCCCCTTGGTGCCAAACATAAGGATTAAAAAACATTCCCACCCAAATGTTCAAGTGCCCAAATTGGTTGTTTCTCTCTTTGAAATTTAATTATGTTGTTTCTTGTTTTCGACAAATAAACCATTGTACTTATTCGCGTTTTTATGGACCTGGTGCAATTTGATACTAATATAATAGCAGCTTTTGGGGACTAGAAACTATATTAAATTAATATCTTAGAAATTATTCTCTAATTATCGTATGTCTTTTTTTGGGTGAATTTTATCCTGTATTTTATGTTGCATTAATACCTCACTGAATAATAAATATTAACGATGAGTATTTCAGTCCAAAAGTTATTGAGATACAAAATTGCTCTTTTAGTTTTATTAGTTTCATTTTCAGTGTTTTTTCGAAATATTTACATAAATAAATGTGAAATTAACATACAACTTGTCGAATAATTGTATGTTATAAATGAATGTATAGAATATCAGTAAAATAACTATAATAAAACTTTACTTTTCTGCAAGAAATATAGAAACAGTGTAATTTAAATTTAAAGATAAGAAAACACCTATTATGTCACATTTTAAATTCACCGTCAAGAAAAGTGATCCATGTTTAGAGACATACTGTTTTTCAGACGTGTCCAATCTGTCATTTAGTGCGATGATAAATTGCTATAATTTCATACATTTTTCTTCTAGATTAATTTGCAACGAGTTACACACTCACTTTAAAGTTAACTTTCCTGTAGTCAGAAGATAACACTAGTAAGATGTCAAGTTTTTACCGTGAAATAGATTATGTGATTTGAATAGGATTAAATGTGACATTTATAAATCCTTATAGTAAAGCAAATTTGTACGAAAAGTTTTGAGAGCAGCACTATTTTATTATATCTGTTTTCCTTTAAATATGTTGTAAAATGTATTTATTATTATAAATACAAAACAGACTATAATAGCGTGTATGATTTACAGACTTATTTATAATTTATATAGAGGATTATATATTTCATTTGTTTATAAATTCGTGATATATAGAATTCGATATAATGAAAAAAACATCAAGATTTGTAGTTTATGATAATCATGCATTATATTCTTGCTAAATTTAATATATAAAATGTTTATTCTTATCTATTTGTCATTTTAATAATTTCAAATTATTTTAATTTAAAATTTGCAGCAGAATTATTTTGAAAGTTGTAAAAATGTGTTGAGAAAGTTTTATATTTATTTCCAATAAGCATTGTATGTTTTGAAGTATGTTTCTATTTGGCATCAACTAAATAGATAGATTACTAAATAAAGCTCTCAAAATATTTTTGACAGAATTAATAATATTTGATTTCAAAAAAAAAAAGCTCAAGTGTCACTTAAGTAGAGACTGTCAAGCCAGTTTTAATCATTTATAAATTTCCTGAAACAAAAAATACTTGTTTTAAATGACATTTTAGAAAAAAAAGTTAGATATGATTATCGGAATTTTATTTTGACTGGACACTATGTCACTTATACCAAAATAAAAGCGACCATGTTTCTATTTATTTCAGTTTCTTAAAATAACGTCTTGTAAAATTTTACTTTCAAGGATAAGAAAACTTATCATTTTCCTGATTAGTTATATATTATTCGGTAACAGAGAAAATGAGTCTGAATATCTTAAGAATATATAAATTTGAACGTTCAGAATTTTCTACAAATTGTTTGCCGATTATTAAATTTTACAATTGGTGACAATTATTTCTATTAAAAAAATATTGTGAAAAATATAATCTGTATTCAATAAAAATTGATAAGAATTCTGCCAGTGGTCAAGTATTTTTAAAATATTTAAGCAATAATTTTCTGATTTTAGATTTGTAACGTAGAAGTAGTATTTAGCTTTTAATGTTCACATATTTAATTTTATTGGATTATGCATTTTATAAGCTTGTTCTTGCTGTATTATTTCAAAAAAATAACAAAGGTTACTGAAATGCTTTAAATATTAGCTTTAATTTAAAGATTATAATTTAGATAAACTCTAAACAAAAGTTTATCAAAATATAGATAGTTTTCTTTGAACTAATTAAATACACTTAATGTACATTACATATAGTTTATCTTAAAACCAAATAAATATAAAAGAAAATATAGTTTTCCAACACATACAAATGTTATTGAAATAATAAGAAAATTACTATGAATGAAAATCAAGTTTAAAATAAATTGGTAAAATATAAATTTTTCAATAAATAATGAAAAATATAAGTAGAAATAATAAAATTACTTTAATTTATAATAAACTGAAAGTATAGAACCAAAACGTAGGTGAACAAATGCTAATTACAATTCTTTTTTTTTGTATAGTCTCTAAATAACTTTGGAAATCAGTTTAACTTTAGTGATAGTTTTGTCGACAGCAAAAGTGAATAAAACCTCAATAATAAAAGAGAAACAAGATAAAAAAAAATACAAGATAGATGTCATGAGACATGAAAAATGAAGTTTTTAGAAAGAAAATTAATTCCTTTCTAACTATGTTTACTAAATTCTCACTTTAAGGCTGTATGGAAAAATCTTGTTAATTATATAATTAGTTTTTTACAAGCTAAAGCAAGTAAATTGTTAGAGTATGAGTTAAACCATCATTAAGAATTTCCTTGAACTGTTAAAAGATTTTAAAAATAGTCTTAATCACTAGTTGTGCAAACAGAATAAAACTAAATATACTTTCTCCATCAGTTTCGCGTATAAAACTGAAGGAAAAAATAAAAAGTTGATATTTTAGAAAAATTAGCTAAAAATCACTTTTTAGAAGGTGTAAAAGAACAACAATTAAATGTATAAAATAAAAATCAGACTGTTACTATTCGTTATCTTTAAATTCTACTATTTGGCATCAACTTAATTTCGTTCCACTAATATAAAACAAAAGTTTATCGGACACAGAGATTTCCTTTCTTATTTCACATTATTAACACACAACTTGTTATTCTGCTTATAGGCAAGGAATTATCAAATCAAATTCCACCACGTCTGTCATATTAGTTTTATAGCTAGTTCTATCATTGTTAATTGTTTACTTAATTATTTGCAAACTTTTTTTAACTATGTATATTGTCACGTTAAGCAAAAAATATTAGTTTGGGGAAAAAGTAATCCATTATTTTTTCGGTAGACGTCTGTAGTGATCGATATCTCGTGAGGTATCTATCAAACAATTTCAGATTTATGCTCGTTGGAAGGGTGACATTTGACACTAAAATAACCTCTTGCGGTTTTTTGTTTGATTAATTCAGTTACGAGTACAAGGCTTTTAAAATGGAAGACAACAAACAGAAAATTCGATACATTTTCGTTTTTCTCTTGTAACGGCGAAAAAGATAGCCAGGTGGCTAAAATTGTGAAAGGTGTTTATCGTCCTATATAAAACTGTAGCAACCAGTTATGTACAATTTTTGTTTCGTCGATTCCGTTCGGGTATTTTTGATGTTAGAGATGCACCTCGCATGTGGATACAGCATCGTCGAAAATGTCAATAAAATATCAAAAATGATCGAAGTTAATCGCATGTCAGCAGTCATAACGTGCAAGACCTAAAACTCTACATGAAAGCTGTTTTAAACCTTTTTACAAAGTGAATCCAAAAGAAGTTACATAAAGTTCACGTAAAAATAATGGATTTCTTTTTCCCCAAACTAATATAAAACTAAAGAAGTTCTAAAAAGACATCTTTTTGTTTAAAAAAAAAACATTTTGAAATAAAAATTATTTTAACAAAAACAGTTGATTAAAATTCTAAGCCCATATGAGCTCAATATACTCTGTGATAATCTATGTTTATATGTTAAACGATGATTGCACTTTCAAGATGATGAAAAAAGCTTCTTTCAATGTGTTCCGTGAAATAGATAATCTGTTAAGTTTGTTCAAATCAAATTTATTGAATTGTAAGAATAATTCTATTTGACTAAGAGTCTACATTTAAAAGTTTCTATTTATATTCGATTAGGCATAAATGAAATCTTCTTGAAGTCGTAAACTAGAATGTGAAAATATAGCTAATAAAATTTGTATATTAATGAGAGAAAATGGAAATTTGGTCTTAATCCTCAAATGCCTTAAAAATTCTTACATAAAATTTGGAAGTATTATAGATCACGTGACAAAAATAGAATGTAGACAAATTTTTAATATTCAGGAAAATCTAAGCAGAATTCACATTTTTTAGCTTAGTGAAGATTTTCTTTTGCTTGGTTATTAGTTATAAATTTTACGTGTTTCTTTACAGCAATCTGCAAGGTTTATATAAGTGTCCATTTTAAACTAGCTATATTATGATTCATTAGAAAAGATATTCTTGAGAATATTCATGAGCGTATGTCTTTTACTTTGTCACAAAGGACTTTTAATGAAATATTCAAATTTACAATAATTCAACGATAAATTAAACGATTTTCTGATATATGAGAATGACATTTCACTATTAAATTAAACTTAAGATAAAAATTCTATATTAAAGTCATCATAGTTTAAAAATAAACTTAAAAAGTTATTAAAGTTTGAAAAAAAAGAGTTTTTTATTTGGGATGAGATACCCCAAAGATTTTATGAAAAAGAAATAAAAAATGTAATTTGAAATCAGTATCAATTTAGTATCTCTAATACTACTCTGTTTTAATCTTAAAACTAAATATAATAAATTGAACAAACAATCCTTAATACATCATCCCAATATCATAATATTGTATTGCAAATAACAGTGTGTTCTTTTTAAATTTACTGATTTAATTCGATTGCTTTTATATTTAATGTACCATTTTCTTTTATTGAAAGAATAATATATTTACTTTTTCGTGGTTTCATTTCTCTACACTAGACAATTCCTTTTCTTTTAAGGAAGTCAATAATATATTGATTTTGTTAACAATCTCATTCTTTTGATATAAATACCAGTGTATGTATACATGTATTTGTTAGCCTATGTGTTTTGAATTTTCAAGATTTTAATATTAAGAGTATTTATTTACATGATTTGTTTTACTAATTATCAATTATAAATACTAAATATTACACTAAATAAAACACTAAATATTCTATTTAAAAC
>JAPDSC010062697.1:330181-350883 GCA_026290005.1 Latrodectus geometricus | reverse complement strand
ATATATATATATTTAAATGAAAATTCTTTTTTGTATGCACTAAAAATTTTAATTAAAGTAAATCATATTGAAGAATTATAAAAACTTGCCTTATATTTAATAATTACTGATTAGATTTCATATAAATGATATATTAGTTTTTCTGAAGATGATAATAAAAGATGACAATATATTAGTTTTTGGGGAATAAGCATATATTTTACGCAATTATGAAAATTTTATTGGCCTATTCCCTTCATAATAAATGAGATAAAATATACCAATTTTTCAACTTCTGAAATATATTTCAAACTTTAATCTTCTGAAAAAATAGACATCTATTAATAATTCCTTAAGTTAACAATTTCATATTAATGAAAATAAATATAACTTATTGTTTATTTTAAGAATGGATAGATAACTCATCAAAAAATATCTTTGTTTAGTGTACTTTTTAAAATTATATATGTATATTTTTCAATTTAATTGTTAGAATTATAAGTGTTGTTAAATAGATAAATTTTTCTATGGTTCCGTATAAAAAATTCATGTTTTGAAAATAAGTTAACCATTACTTTTGCGTGCTACTCATGAAATAAATTTTAAATAATATATACAGACAATCTCTATAATTTCGTATATTAAATACTTTAGAAAATAGATTTCATGTCAATGAAAAGATTACATTAAATCTTCATGATAGATTTTTGAACAGTCTATGTTTTACTTTAATAAAATTAGTTAATCATATTATTACACTTGGCACATCAGGCAATAAAATCCATACATTGCTTTAATTTTAAATTGAAACCAAGTTTTAAGCAATACTGTTGCTTTTATTTTAACAATCAAACTATCGAATTATAATGTTTGGCCTTGTGTAAATTTTTATAAATTTTGAGCTTTGTACGTGATATATCAACAACACTTCGAAAAATATTTTTAAATAAATTAAATTTACCCCTGATTTAAATTGGTAAATCATACCCGTTAATGGTATATCAATAATATTAGTAACGCACTTTAAGAAACTGGACTTAAAATAGAGAGTATGTATTTCAATTAAGTGTAGAATTAGTAGCATTTGATACCTGAAAACACATTACTTTTTTCAGTAGCATCATAAGCTAATATTATTTTATTTATTTTATTAATACATATTAAGTTAATTTCTTTTTAGATTTAGTCTTTTTAATTAAGATTTGATTACTTTTCTTCAATATTTTGTTTAATATTTATTAGATAGCATTTATTTTTATTTTTCAACTCAATCTTATTTAATGCTGTTTTGCTAAACTTATTTAAAAAAAAAAAAAAAAAAAAAAAAAAAAAAAAAACTAAAGTTGGTGTAAAAGAAGATGTGAATGTAAAATTAAGATTTAAAAATGTTTGTAAGTGGTATTGGCTTTAACCAAAATATTATAGAAAAACGTTTTGTCTCGAAATTTTATGCTTTGTAGAAAAAAAGGAAAAAAAGTTACCTAAGCGAAAATAAAAGAAAAATAGTCTGTAATAAAGTTTACAGAATTAGTAGACCTAAGTAAAATTAAAATTTAATTATCTTTCCTTCTCAAATTAAATACTTACATTTTCTTATATATTTTTATAAGATTTTATATGTTTATAATTGTCTAAATCTGTGTTTACAATTACAAGTTTATGTTTATAATTATAAGTTTTATTATTTTATAAGTTTCATATTTCTGTATTTATTAATTATGAAATATGCCTTTTAGATTAATGGACATTGTTTTCAATAGTTTGTTTTTTTCTAATATTACTTCAATCCAAATGTTATATGATGGAAATTAATGTGGTTGCAAGAGTAATGAAATGTGGAAAATAGGGTTATATTTTAATTCTTGCAAATTATCCATTCAATTGTGTTATTTCTTAAAATATGCCTCACTAATGGGAATGAAGTAACCAAAAATACAATGAAAATATGTAAAAGCATTTTCTTTCCCCTGGCTCATGCTGCTTCATTTTTATCTATAGTGTTAGGCAGCAGCAACACAATGTCTACTTCAGATCATTCAATATATTTCGATCTTTGAAGGCTTCAAGTTTGAGATAAGTTTAGAAATAATACTGATTTTAAAAGAAGAAATCTAAAATACACTCTAAAATGAAACCAACTAATCAGACATGAATAGGAAGGTCAAAAGACGCGTCTAGGAAAAGACAAATATATACGACAGCAATGGGAAAATATTTTGAAAATAATATCAGGGCGACATGGGAAACATTAAAATACATTGATAGTTGTGTATAAAGCATTTGCATGGAAATAACTTTAAATTTATCAATTGATCAACACCACTCTTTACGGCAATACAATATTTAATGAACTTTATTTATTTTACTAATTAATAAAAAATGTTTGAATACGTATATGTAAAATCTTATATTTATTTTATTCTAACTTATAAATTTCATATTTCGTTACTCTCGTTTTAATTAAGCTTGAAACAATTTACTTAAGATTGAAAACCTTAAAATCAAATCCTGTCATTAGTTAATGATAAATCTGAAACAAGGCTTTCTTGAGATTTTTATGAGTCATTATTAGAGAGTAAAATGTTGAGATTTAAGAGTATTAAGTTTATCAAAAGTGTCATATAGATCAATATACTTTAATCCTTTTCATAGCTTTGTAGTTTAAAATTAAAGTTTTGATTTAGGTGATTGCATATATAATAATAAAATAAAGAACAAGAACTTATAATAAAGAACTTAGTAATTATCTTCCTAATAATAAAGAACTTAGTAATTATCTTCCTAGTGCTTAAAATGAGAAATAATAGAATGGAACTGAATTTATACTCCCAAGTATGTAAATTTATGTCAATATATGTATATTTAAATTTTTTGCATCATTAAAATCTTTTATCAGTATTTCTCATTATTTACATAAAACGCGTCAATTATCACTTCCAGAATATAAAATATAAAGTGAGTTGTGATGTTAAATATTACTGTAATGAAAAGCAATTTATTCTCAAATAAGATTCTATAATTAATCGGATTACAGAAATTGAGATAAAATTTTCACTTTGTTGAATTCTATTTAAGGAGAGTAATGAGACACAACAGTTAATTTTTTTAAAATTCTTTAATTTTAATGTATTAATTTGAAATCCGTCTTACAGAAAAATTTCTAAAATCTATAATATACTTCTGTCTAGAAATGCAAATTTATTGATAGTAAAATTATTCTTATTACAATGATTTCGATTTTATGAAAAGACTGATAAAATTATTATTTAAATGAATAAAATATGAGTGCAGATTATCCAATTTCATTCGTCTTTAAAGTTTGAGCTTTTTTTTTCTTTACAATACTCTAGTTTTTTTGTTTTTATGTTGTTAGATTAAAGATAAATATGTAAAAATTATTTTTATTTTGAAATTTGAGTTAAGCGATGTATGTTTACAAAAATATTTTTAATTGTGCCTGTAAATAAGAATGAAATTGTAAACAAAAATGAATTATTTCTTCATGGTGTAGCATTTCTTAAGTTATTCAAAAAAACTAATTATCAATAATTTTTATTAAAATTACAGCCTTCAAAAAAATAAATTAATTAAAAATAAAAAAAAAGTTTTTAAATTATTTTCAGATAATCATTGTGAAAATGTTCAAGTAAATATTGGATTATTGAGAGTACCCTGCATATTTTGTCAAATGTCAAGAGAAGCTGATTGTTGGGACACTTCAATCAACTTCGCTTGACATTCTTCAGATACGTCAATCCTTACGCGTTTTGTTACCCGCTTAGACTTTGGTGTCTATTCGCATATTTTTCATTTAACTCAACATAACAGAACGGGCAGATTGATGGATCTGACGAATGGTTTTAGTGGTCCAATAAAAAGAATCAACTTCTTTTGATATTCTGCCCAATATGCAGGGTTTTCTCAATGATTCAATATTTATCTGAGCAGTTTCACAGTTTCTTTAGCTGAAAGCTAAAGACATACCTTTTATTTTCGAAGACTGAGATTAACGCCAAATGTAAAAAAGGAAAGTTTAGTTGGTGTCATCAATGAGAGACTTGAAAAACTTATTATTACAGTTTGATGCTCAGTAACGAGTCGCAATTCTGTTTGATTATTTACAGTCACTTAATGATAATTCAAAAGAGTAAGAGAAAGAGTTCATTCGACCAGTATTTTCGCTGAAATAAACGCTGAATCTTGCTGATTATACGCTGAAATAAATGTTTGGCTTGCAATCAACTAGCACGCCAACCATAATACTTATCTGAGACACATTAATGACTTAAATTGCAATATGTTAACTTTAGTAGCTACGAATCTAGCACACAAAATCGTATATGGCACTCGTCAGCAAACGAGCCTCGCAACAAGTCCCGTAGCTATGTCTTCTAAGCTGTCACTGGTAGAATATTTTTATACCGAAGGCTTTTGTTAAATGATCAATAGTAAATAATGGTTTAGAATATAGTGGCTTCCTTCCTTCGGAACACTTTTCATACTTAACTTCCACAGTGTTTGCTGTATCGCAACGAAAGGTGGTCACAGTTCTTACTGACATTCATTGATAATTCATTAATGCATAAATTTATTTTATTGTAAATAACATCTATTATTTACATAAATATCATCACATGCTTAAATATATATTATTTGCTGTGTAACAATTTTTATTACATTCTATAGGTAGTACATTTTCTATTCTTCAAAAATTCTATGTAACAAAGAATTTTATTGACAAGTCACTATGAAAAGAAAATTAAAATTTAATACTTAAAAACTAGTATCCTCAATTATATTTAATGTTATTGCGATATGCAGGTGATTTTTCATGTTTTCAAACTTTTAGCTGAGCTTTATTCATAAAAGGTAGAAATATACAATCAATCATTTTTAGAACGAAAATTGTATTAAACAAAATTATATACCTGAAGGATTTAATAATCATAATTTACTTCTTATTCCTAAGGTTACTTTATTAACGCATTTTAGATTTTTAAATTGAAAAATTGGAAATACTCATTTTACATTTTTGAAAAAAAAATTGTTTTTTATTGATAAACATTAATAACAAACTTAATATTCATTACAAAGCACTTATCCATTTCAAATCATATATTCGTAATATTTCAAAATTCGAATACTTTCTGAAAGTACTTATATTGTAGCTATAGGATAAACTTTTAATGACTAAGTTTGATTTATTTTACTCAAATAATGAGAGAAATAAATTACATTGAAATATACAACATAAGAACATTCAATTTGAAATGCATCGTGCTTCAATGTTCCAAAAATGATTTATATTGTTACTACAATACACAAGCTAATGGCTGTGACAGAGAATGTATCAATTGAATAGTTGCTAGTATGAGAGCTATTTGAGAATTTTTTTTTATTTCTCAGAAAAGTCTATCTAACATAAAATTCTTTGCATATTCATTGGGCCCATCACTCAAGCATCCAATTTCCGAAAAGCAAACCTCGTGTGTCTCAAAGATCAGTATATCAAACGATATGATAGTCTACAGAAAACGGAAAAGTGTTCTTTGAAAAGTAAAGAAGATTGATGTAGATCAATGCAATACATGGAATATAGAGACATATAGTAACTTGAAAATTGCTTCACATTATCTGAAATACAACATTCACATGAAAATGAGCTTCAAGGTTTGATAATTTAAAGCAGATTAACCATAAAACTTTTGTATTTTTAAAGAGTGTTATTAAGAAACTACATGTTTCCCAAATTCCTCGAAACTAAAAAAAAAAAAATCAAGAAATAAAAATAGAAAATTTTCAAAAATTAGCATTTAAAATATTTCATACTTCTTGAAAATACTAATCAAAGCATTTTATAATTATTGTCTGCCTATAAATTAAGGAAATATAAAAAAGGTTGTGTAAAGTTATTGTCTCTATAGTTTTGCCTTATATAACTGTTTGAAATTTTGGAAGTAAACTTTACATCCAAGCATCATTGTAATAGTCATTCTGGCTTTTACTACAAAAGATGGTTCTTTCTGCCAAATATCGTCTATTTCCAGATGAGAACTACTGCAGTGATTCTCAACCTGTGGGGCGCGCACACTAATGAGGGGGCGCGAGCATATCCAAGAGAAAATGTTATTTAAAAAATTTATTAAGTGACTGAAAGGAAAGAACACACAAACATACAAAACAAAATACATTTCAACATATTTAATAAATAACTTATTAAATTAAAACAACTTACTAAATTAAAAACAAATTTATTAATTATTAGTGACTTCCTTGGGCCTGTCTTTCAGAGCAAAGTTTTACGAAGGAGGGTTTAATATTAGAAACATACACTCTCAGTTCTTTTTCTATATTTAGCTGAGATCTATATTTTGTCTTCAAAGAAGCCACCGCAGAAAATCCCGTTTCACAAAGGTAAGATGTTGAAAATGGTAGTAGAATGCGAAATGCCCTTGTTTTTAGTGCAGAAAACTCATCATCCACTCCTGCCCAAAATTCAAATAGTGATTTATTACTAAATTGTCTTTTGGTTTCGCCGCTTACCGTGAAGTCTATGAAGGTTTCTTCCTCTTCGATTGAGAGCCCTTCGGGAGTATTTTGAAATGGATCCTTCACCCACTTGTAACTTGATATCAGTCTGTCGTCAGCAAGAAAGTACTTTTTAAAATTCTTTGCTAGCATTGCTAAATGATTTTCAATGGTTACAAAAACAACTTTTGCATGTTGTTCTTCAGCCTTGTAAGTTTTAATACAATCATTCAAATTTGCAAACATTGTTAAGTTTTCTTGCTTTAAATTTCTGCTCCACAATTCCAATTTCCTACAAAAAGCATTAACTTTATCACTCGTATCCAATATATGTGTATTTGCACCTTACAGTCGAAGATTCAAGTTATTTAATTTCTCGAATATGTCGACCATGTAGCTCAATTTCAACACAAATAAACTATCGCGAAAATTCTCAGCTTCTGGTCTGTTTTCATCTTCTAGGAAAACGGCGATTTCTTCTCTTAATTCATAAACACGTTGCAAAAATTTCCCTCGTGATAACCATCTTGCCTCGCAATAAAATAGTAACGCTGAATGTACTGCACCCATGTCTTTACAAAGTGCGGAAAGGATTCTTGATTTAAGGGGTCTCATTTTTATATAATTTACTACGGTTACAACCGTAGTTAACACAATATTCAAACCAGGACTCATTTCTTTGGAAGCCAAAGCTTCTCTGTGGATCATGCAATGTGTCCAGACGCAATGTGGCAATTTTTGTTTCATCACTGCTTGAATACTTTGGAATCTTCCTGACATAGAACGAGCACCATCCGTGCATATTCTGACGCAATTTTTCCATTCTATGTTTGCCTCGTTCATAAAATCATTTAAGATAGCAAATAAAGCGTGTGCTGTTGCTTTGAGTTCTATTGGTTTGCAGAAAAGTAATTCTTCTACTGCTGACAAATCATCACAAAATCCAACATAGGCAATGAAATGAGCATCTTTATTACTACCTGTTGCCTCATCGAGTTATATTGAAAATAATTTGTAACTCAACTTCGACATAAACTAACACTCTACTTCTTCAGATATATCAGCAATTCGACGGGCAACAGTATCATTTGAAAGAGGTATAGACTGCATTTGTTTTGCAAAATTATCTCCAAACATAATTTCTACAATATCAATCGTGGCTGGCAAAATAAGCTCTTCACCAATGGCGTGAGGCTTTTTACATCTGGCTACTTTATATGAAACTTTGTAAGAGGCAATTAAAGCTTTTTCATTCACAGACAAAGTTTTTTTAAACAATGATTTTTGCTTTTCATATGATTTTAATTTTAATTTGAAGAATTCTCTGGGTTTGTTTACGTACTCACTATGAAGAGTTTCCAAATGTCGTTTAAGTTTATTAGGTTTCATGCTGTCTGCCGCCAACATTTTTGAGCAAATGATACACAGGGGCCTTTTTTCTTCATTTACTTCAGTACTAGTTAACCCAAAATTTAAGTATTCTTGAGAATATTTTCTTGATTTTATTTTCGGGACCACGCTCATCTGTGTACTTGTTGATGCTTGTCTATTGTCTAATGCTCGCTTACGCCCGCTTAAAAATTTATCCATGATTCTGCATAAGTCTGCTGCCGTGAATATTTAATACGGTGAATTGCAATTACAAGAAAATATATATAATATACACATTCAGAATAGATTCAATAGTGATAGAAGGATCGACTCGAATGAGATTGTCTGGAATTAAAATTGGCGTCATAGAACTTTCTCCTTCTCCCTATGAGAAAACATTTGTTCACATCTGCGCACGCTCCTAGCTTAATTTTTTGCTGACCAGACAAATTCCAGAAAAACCGAAACTTCTCGCGAAACCGTGAAAATGCCTGACATGGCGGGACGCAAGAGCAATAAAAAAGCATAGGATTCTTGTTTTTTCAATGCTGAGGATCGGTGTTGCAAAATGTCAATAAATTTCGGTATTCTTGGTAATTTGTAAAGTTTAAAATTAAGGTTGTAGTGTAGGTTTAGCGCCAAAATACTCAAGATACATTATTATTGTATATATTTTATTGTATGCGGTGGGGAGGGGGGCGCAATGAAAATTATGATTGAAAATTGGGCCGTGAATACTAAAAGGTTGAGAAACACTGAACTACTGTTTTACACATATTAAAAGTGGTTTGATTAACTATTTCATACTTGATGAAGTCAATGTATTACTGTCAACATCACTAAATTTATAATGTTACTATCAGAAGTTTTTCAGAGCTTATATATAAGTTTTTACTTAGAATTTACTTTAGAAAAATTACTAAAACTAGATCTTAACGTGAATAGCATTGATTACTCCAAAAACTTACTGAAAATTTTTGCTTGTCTACATGTTGAATGGCAGTTGTAATTCAAATCAAAAATGGTTTGGTATACTAAAATTTTACCTTCTTTCACATTTGTTGTTATTGTTTTGTCCCATAAATAAAAACTCAGTAATTTCAAATAATCAGATTGAGTATTATATGACTAAAGATCAATGGATACTCCATTAGTTTATAGAATAGATTACAGTACGATGTCGGTACACCTCATTTACGTGATGTAAATGAAAGTAGAAATGCTGAAGCATTAAATGCATAGTTTTGACTTGGTAAATCAAAAAATTTAATAACATGCATTCAAAAGAGTTACAAGTTGTTATCAAAATAATGGAAACACCTGTGAATAAATTGACATTTTCTAATGCCTTTCGTAAGCGTTAACATATAATAATAACAATATTTTTTTTACAAATAGAAATGCTTATATTCTAGCAATATGAGGTAGCTTTATCGAAGTTCTGTAAGTTTTGTACATTCCCAAAGCATGAAATATAGGAATTCTCAGATTTTCAATGAGGCTAAAGTATAGAAGGCCGTCCATCTGGATCAATTTTGACAAAACACCCAGATTTTTAGGAGCTTCCAAAGGTACCATGTCTGAATGATAGCATACCCACAGCACGGTAAGGCAAAATAGAGGAATAAAATAGAAGATAAGAGTAACAAATTCGATGGGAATTGAAGCTGATTGTAATCTTTAAGAAACTGAACAACCGTAGTGAAGTTGAGCACAGAGATCAATCAGAATCTGGATTCTCTAATGTCAATATCTACATCAATTAGACACCACCTTCTTAAAGAGAACATTTACTGCAGAACAACAATTCCGAAGCAATGTGTCTCAGATATCAGTGCCAAACGTCGCGTCTACAGTGGTGCGATACTCACAAAATCTCGTCAACTGATAAATTAAATATAACTGATAATAAAACAAAATAACATTGTCAGATGAATCGTATTTCCCGATGTTTCCTCACAGCAAGACGAATGTACGTTTGGATGATAACTACAAAAGCGTATGATTACGATTGTTTCCTTCCAGATATCAAATATGGAGGTGAATATGCTATGAATTGAGTAGCCATGTTGTGGATTTCTGTTGGATCAATCATGACTCTGAAAGGAACAGCTCCTCTTCCACAATTTCAATGAAGAAAGTTAAAATATTTTTCTTAACAATATTCGGCACTTCATGATTCGATTCCAAGGAAAACCCAAGCTGTATTGCATACCAATTGTCATCTTACGTAATACAAATAAATGATTCTTTATAAATCTGTGTTTCTTTTGATAACCATTTGTACAGTTATAAGTACCTGTAAATTTAGACATTCAGTTCCAGACTTTTTTCAGTCTTTAAACGCTTAAAAACGTGTATCACATGTAAGACCTACTTGATCCAAAAAAAAAAAAAAAAAAAAAAAAAACGTTAAGATTTTTATTTAATTTTTGGTTGTCTTATGCCTTAAGAACTTGCTTATAAATAAAAGCATGGAATTTTGCTCATTAAAATTAAACTCCTAATTCAGATTGAAGTGGCTAAGGATTCAAATGATTGCATAAGCAAAGTGCCAAATAAATTAAATGTTTTTGTGAAAAAAATAATTAACTGTAATTTGAAATAATATCCAAGCTAAACATTTTTCTACATTAGTTTGATTTTAGGTTTTCATTTTCTGAACTTTCTTTTTAATTTCATATTTTTTTAGTAAAGTTTATACAATGATCCTGGTTTTTATTTTTATTAAAACAGTAAAATTAAATGAATTACTGTTGCAACAATGGAATCATATTTTATTCCATTTTCAGTTTTCTTGAGCCTCATTTAAATTATTGCTTATGTAAAATTTACCATTTTTCTAAGGTACAACTCAGAAAAATGGCATAAATTTTATTTTGTGCAGAAGTAATTTTATTTACCTGTTTTGGATAAATTCTTCATGCTTCATTATTTTTTCAAAATAATATTTTGAAACAATGCTGAAAGATATATCTGTATATTTAAATTTTTGAGAAATGAACGTTTTTTCCTTATAACACTTTAGTGAACTTCTTATAATTAGTCGAAATAGAGTTTGTCATTCCATGGAATGGCTAGGCATTACTTACAATGTTTAAAGAAAACATCTAATAATCTGCATATGTATATGCACTTTCCCTATTAACATCTTTTAGTGGATAAAATAAATACCGAAATATCTTATAGAAATCTGGTGTTTTATGCAATACCGAATATACTACAAACACACATCCTGTGTACAAATATGTGTGTGTGTGCGCATTTACATTAAATTCTCATAATTACATAGATTTTATTACAAATTTAATTGAGAGTTATTTTAGACATATTTAGTTAAAATAAAACCTCAAATTAAAATTCTGAAAGCATCATTTTTTTTATTTTACTCTCTTAAAAACTAAATATTATGTGAAAAATACTCAAATATTTTAATAATAATTTCCCTTCTATTTATTTCTTTATATATTTACTATGGAAAAAAACTTGAAAATTTTTATGTTGCCAATTTTTTGTTTTTCATTTTATATTTTTTAAATTTTACAACATGCCAAACGTTTAAAATTCAAATTATAATGCACATTAAACAAATAAATTATTTAATTAAATTCAGTACGTTTGAACAATAAGGAAAATATTACCTTTTTTAATTTGCGAAATTGTTATTGTTTTATTTATTATGGAATTTTATTTTCTTTTGTTATTCATTTCCTTAAGTGCAATTATTCAGAATTGTTCAGAATTAATCAGAATAAATAAAAAAACTTTGCTACATTCTTGACATATTTCATTTCAATTATAAAACTTTTTTGACAAAAAGCTTCTAAAATTAGAAGTACTCAAAATCATTTACTGAAAAATACGGAGATTTTATTTTTAAATTTAATAGAATAAAAGAAATATATTATTTCATTTGTGACTTCTATGTCACAGAGAAGAAATTTCAAAAAACATTCTAATGTTTCACCATAGGTACATTTTATTACAAAAATTCAATTTGTGACTCGTAAAATGTAGTTTCAACATTTTTAATAATGGGAAGTAAACTTAGAAGAAAGAATTTAAAATATTTTAGAAATGAGGAAGGATAATTATTAGAGTGCTTTCATCTTATATTTATTTATATTTTGAAACTTTTGATTATGGAATTTTTGTCCATTTCTCAAAAAGTTTAAAAAATGCAAATTCAACACTTAAGGAAGTTTCAAGAAATTCATTTAGTACGTCATTTATGATTAACGCATATTTTATATTTTACCTTGAATTTACTGTAGCGTATACAAGCGCGTGAAATTCTTATTTTTTGTATTATCTTCCACGAATGTATTTTTTGTCAAACTAAATTTATTTTTAAATCAACGCTTTTCGTTATTTTTCAAATTTTGTTGCATTAATGTTTTTTTATAAAACGAAATTCCTTGCATTTATTTTTTGCAACTTACTACATAAAGTTATTTTTTTGAGAGACCAAAAACCTCTGTTTAGTATTTTTAAAAATATTGTAACTTATTAAAATAAATTAATTTTTTTTGTGAATCTGTGATTTTATGCATATAGCTGCAAGGTTTATTACGTGTATAGATTTTAATTTTGTTTCCATATTAAATATGTAAATATAAGATGTAGATAGATGTACACGAATAAATTAAATACATGTATAAGATTTTTTCAAACGCAGAGTGCATAAATTTTAATATTAAATTGAACATATTAAATCCCATTATAACTAAAATATTGCATTTTGCAATGATTTTCTGTAAACAGTTCACATTTTTTAGTATGTAGATTTATCATTTTAAATCAATATATAAAGATAATTATTACATTTATCCGAATTTCGGTTTTCTTTTACCCTGTAGGCACTTTTTGTATATGAGGACTAATTAGATTATGTCTTATCGTTTAAAATGGATTTCATAAACCACATACTATGAAAAACATTACATAAAATGGAAATCAACCCCCTAGACTGTTGAATTTAAGACTAGTATAATCACATTCAGCTGTCTTGAGCTGAAGATTTAATAGTTTCTGAGTTTAAATACAATAATACAATTTAAATTACAAATATATTTTTTAAAATATCCTCATTTTTGTCTCTTTCTTCTCGATTTCAGTTGAAAATTATTTATCAGTAATTGAACAAACAAGAGGAAAATATTAAAATACTAAAATTTTTAATAGATATTACAAAAATAATTTCAGTATTAACCAAAAAATACTTAACTTTTAAATATTACTCATTATATAATATACTATCCAATTATTTCTATAAATAAAAATTTATATATAATAATAGTAAATACATTTATAAAATACATTTATATAATAATATCAAATACATTTATATAAAAATTATCAACTTTATTTCTATTTGTATACACAGCAAGGTTTACTAAAAATATAAATTTTATACTCTGTAATAAATATTAGAATTTTCTATAAAATTACATATTATATGGAAAATGAAACTTTGCTGAGATTTTGTGCAGTAGATGTATATATATATAGATATATAGATATAGATAGATAAATAGATAGATAGATAGATAGATAGATAGATATTTTTTTTGTATCTTGTTCAAAGTAGAGATTATATCCTTTTAAGCCCGCGACTAGAGATTTATTTTTTCTTATTCGAATTGACAATAAGAGAAACAAATGTGATAAAATAATGTTTTGAAAAAACTTCAACAAGGAGCAAGCTGGGTTTTAAAAAAATCCCATTCTGGACACCCTTTGATAGCAATCCTCTTTTCAGAGCAAGAAACCGGGAACGAGATCTATGGTCATCTTCAACACAAACCTTTGACAAGGTGGAGAAAAGGTACAGAACAAAAGTAAATATAAATGACAGGGAAGTCTCAAAAATTGGAACAAGCACGTTTATTTTCCTTTTCAGTTCTGTAGTATCTTTCATTTCATTTTATTTCTTGTTTCTTTTCCTGTAATTTCAGAGTATTTTTCTGATGCTGTAAGAATGAGTGAAGATTTCCTTTTATTTATTTATTTATTTTTATTGCATTTTTTCTTCTTATTCATCTTTTTGGCTACTGAATTCCCTTTGGGCTACAATCAATATTTGAAACACCGCACTTTTGGAATTTTTCATTTTTTTCTCTCTTTCTCTCCTTACATTTTTTAAATCTAAAAAAATAGGAAAAAAATCCTGAAGTTTACTCCTGCCTTGAAATTTTTCAAGCAGTGACTTTGAGTAACAAAGAATAGCAGAAAAGGAAGCGACAATATTTTTTCCTCTAGAAGAAATAGAAGGAAATTGTTTCTTTTCAACAATAAATTTTCGTCCATCGATTGTTTGAATACATACGCAATTTTTTCTATTCAAAATTCAGCAATTTTTTTTTTAATCTACGAAACTGGACAGCAGTAAATAACTTTTGTGCATACCTTTCAGTGATTTTTCACTTTACAATATGCTTTAAAATTGCAAGGTAATACATATTACACCAAAAGCTCATGAGATGAAAGATATGATTTATTATGCAAGTATATTAAGTATAACATAAATCACTGGAGTTAATTGAGAGTTTATATTGCACTCTTAATATTTCTAGTTTTATTCCAGCACAAGTGAAATACGTTAAAAATATTTTAGTAAAATTGGGAATTTTTTTAGTAAAAAATATATTACAAATTAAGTACAATTTAAAAATTTATAAAAAATAAAACAAGAACAATTAACAAAAATACAATCATCATCGGATTTAATTTAATCTTAATTTTGAAATATTAAAATTTTAAAATAAAAACTGAAATATTAACCTTTATAATAGTAAGATATTAATAAATAAATTTAACTTCATATACTTCTGTTTACGAATTAATTACTATGTAATAAGTTTTTGGATTATAGATAATAGGCAGTGTTATATATTTAGGTTAAATCAAAAGAAAACACTGTGAAATGCTTATTATTTTATTTAATGTCTTTCACATTATTGCTTCTCACTGGATAAAAATACTAATATATATATATATATATATATATAATAGCTTAAAATAAATAATAGCTTGGTATATATAATATATTTATTGCTACAATTTAAATAAAACAATTTTAAAAATAATATATTTCCATAAATTATTTTTAAAATTGTTATATTTAAATTGTAGCAATAAATATATTATATATACCAAGCTATTATTTATTTTTTATTTTAAAGTTTTTTGCGAGGTACTTAAATTGTTGTTTCAATGAAGTAAAAATCTAAATGGAGAAAAATTCAATATCTTGCAAATTGGTTTAAAATCACCAGCAGGGAATACAATCAGCATAATGTTTCTAAGGATTATTTAAATTGATGAAGCATGAACATTTGACTTCAAAGAGATTCAAAATGAATGAAAATAACTCAAGTGTAATTGTTGGGTCAGGATTTTTTCATTTATGTTCAAAAGAATGTTAAAATGCGCAGAAAAGTTGTAATGTATGTGACGGCTATACTACTTTACTAATTTAGATGTCATCATAAGCATTTATAATAAAATTGCACAGTATTTATTCTGTGTAACTTTACTGTGAAATAAAACTGACAACGCATATTATTATATACGAATAAGGAATGCCTTTTTGGAAAATTAAATTGTTTTTTTTTCAAATTGTAGGTCAATGCATGGCTACATTTTATAACAAGGCATGATTGACGTAACCTAATTAAAAATGTTTATAAAAATGAAAGTATTTTTTATTCTTATCTTTGTATTTGTTTTCCTTTATGAATTTGCGAGTTTATATTAGTTTTTAAAATTCCATGGGAGGAATTTAATGATAAAAATTTTAACACAATATATTCCTGATTAAACTGCATACTGCGTAAGAGTTTATAAAGGATACTAAATAAGCTATTATTGTTAATCTTGTTTCCAATGATAGAAATACGTTTTATGTTTAGTGAAATATGTTTTTAACATAGATAGATAATAGTAGTATTTTCAATCAAAGAAGTCTGCCTTTTCTACAAATAGTTAAAATTATTTTCACACTTGCAGAATTAAATAGCAATCCAATTACAGTTAAATATCTTACATATCTGTAAAGTTGAAGTTTTGTTAGATTTGCAAGAAATTATATACAACACATTAACACGTTGCTAAAAATTACATACTTTAATAATAAATAAAAATGCAGTTTATTCCAAAATTTAAAAAAAATGTCTGCTATTTGCATTTGTACAATAAACTACTTAAAATGATTGAAAAATAATCATTATTAGCAATGAGAATATAGAATATCATATGTGAGATGTTTAGAAAGTTTCTGTGAGTATATCATTGATGTGTGTGCAATGTCATATCTGTGATTCTTAGAAAGTTTCTCTGAGGGTATGTTTAAACAAGATAAAGATGTATCATTTAATAGTATATTGCTATAAGAAATATTAAAAGGAAATATTTGAAGAAAAAATGCAATTAATTTTTATACATCAATAATCATAATGCTAAAATTACTAAGATATTTTTTTAAAATATGACTGAGTTCTTATGGGAAATGGAAAAGGAAATGAAACATTTCCTTGAATGTCTTATCATAAATAAAATGAAACTAATGCATCCCTCTCTACAACTAATGCATAATTTACAAGTTCTCAATATTTTTGAAAGTGACATAAATGTACGTGAGTACATAAATGTATTATAAAAAAAATTATTTATGTTTTACTTAATCCTATTAAAGGGAGCATTTTAAGGGTTTTAAATTTGGATCACTATTTTCAATTAATTAAATAAAGTGAATTTTGATTCTTCTGTAAAAATATTAGATGTTTTTAAAAAGCGTGGAGTAAAATAAGGACACGGTTTATGTAAATCTATAAAACAGATGATTGTCTAAAATGTGTCACTCAATAAATTAGGTTAAAACAAAAATTGTTGACAGTTGCAATATGAAAGCAAAAATTTACTTAATTGTACACTCAGTTATTTTCCTCATGTTACTTTTTGCGTTTTTAATAATTTTAGTTAATTAAATTAATAAAAGTTTTTCATGAGTTTGGTAGTGACTTAATGATTTTCGAATACAAGATTTGTATACGTTGGCATATTCTAACTGAATCATCTGAACATTATAATAATAAGTCTGCAGAATGCACTAATAAATTAAGGTATTTCAGATGATATAAGGTATTTAATTTAAGATTCCTGCCTTAAACCAATAGCTTTTTATAGTGTCTTGGAAAAAATTACACCTAAATATTATCAATTTATATAAAATTATTATTTTTTCTACTTGTTGAATTGATTGAATATTCATTCAATTCAACAAATAATCAGAATATAATAATTACCATATAAAATTCTTAATATGTTAATTAAAATGACTGAAATTTTAATTAGTTTTAAATGAAAAATTTAATAATTGTAAATATTAAATATCAAAACAAATATGATTATTGTTGTTTAACGCTGATGTGATGGTTTTTCCTTCAGCTCGCTTTAAGTCTTCATAAAATTTACTTTCCAGATTATCTGGTTTGGTTTGAAAACATTTAATATGGAGATTAACTCGTTAAAATCCACATTATGATCATTTGTTTTACAAATATCAACATATCATTAATGTATTTTAGGGGAGAGAAGGTAAAGAACATTGTTAAATTTTTCAGTTTTATTTTTATGACAAGATGAATTTTTTAGCACTTCTTTTTGTCATAATACATCGGTGATCTATTCGTGATGTATCATAAATGCTAACGTTTTAACCACAGCAAAAGGTTCTTTAATGGTTTAATCAATTGAAGACCTTTACGTTTTAAATTTAAAAGTGATACTATTCTACAAATATATTTAACATTATTTTATAGAAATTACATGTTTTAGAATCCTTTTTTATTCTGAATGTAACATGCTGACAATGTCCTGGCTAATAGCATATATTCTAGCAGATAAGTTACACATTTATCATTTTTAATAAACACTCTATATTATTATTTGTTTCCATACCATTTTTAAGGACCAAAACCTATGCCATCGTTAGGTCTGGTCTTATACTAAGTCCTAATTACCAATAACGTTTTATTCATTGAAAATTAATTCTTCATAAGAAATTGTTGCTGTCTGATGCATGGTCAAAAACATTTAATCAGACCATTCAAACTAACTAGAGTGAGATGAAATAGGGCTGTAATGATACCTTCCTTAGATACACGACTTTTCGTATTTGACAGTAAAACTATAAACTTTACTGTTGTTTGTTTAAAATTCCATAATTAAACATATAAATAAGAAGCATTGTGATTTAATAAATTTTAAACTAGAATTTTATGTTAAAGTCGTTCCATTAAACACAGAATTTTATTATACTATGTTTAATGGAACGACTTTTTATATAAATGGTTATTTATATAGCAAATAATGTGTAGAATATTTACGAAAGCTGATGTCATTCCTTCCTTAATTATTATAGTCAGTTGAATAATAGAAATTTGAATAGGAGAAGATTAAATTAATATATTTTTATGCAAAAATGTTTAGTAGATACACTTAAGTTCTTAAAATTTAATGTCTGATTTACAATTTACCAAAAAAATTTAAATAAAATTTTACCTATTAATTATTATTTCAAGCATTTAGATAAATTGACTTTAAGTTGCGGTATACAAAACTATAAAAATTGCATGAAATTTTAGTCGTATTTTAATCATACCTCATTAAATTGTTCTAGGATTCTTAGAACACCCTGTGCAAATAGTCGGATTGATAAATTAATCATGAGAAACCCAATTTTTGAGAAGAAAACTTGTTGCCCTTTAAAGCCGAGAAATATTTTTATGCCCTGAACTTCCTTACTCCCTAGACGATTACTTGCGCTACAAAATCCATAAAAAAACATTTCTATCATTAAACAAACTTGAAAGGTATATTTGTTTTCTTTTTGCTGTAAATTAATTAGTCTTAAGGGCAACAGTTTAATTCCAATACGTTTGAATTGATAAAATGTATTTAAAAATAATCAGTGGATCTGTTAACAAATAATTATAAGTTGCATAACTATACAGCATTTGAAATTTTCTCTTCAATTTTGTTAAGAACTATAATTAAGACATAAATGAAAATTTATTAATTCTGCTTTTGTAAGTTAATTAAACTTGAATTCAAATCTAATAAATAGGTCAAATAAATCTTTCTTAATCTTACTTATTTCATTTAATTTATCAATGAGTTTGATTTTGCTATTTTCCTTTTGAATGGTTTTTATTACTGTTTCTTTTTAATGTCACATAAATTAAAAATTTGATACTAAACATGGTAGACACCTTAGCAGGCAAAGGCTGTAAGGAATATTTTATGTCAATATTGAAATTATTCATTCTAAAATAACTTTTCATAAATAGTGAACCGTATTCAAGTGTATCAAGGAAGAAAATCCGAGAAATACCCGAGCCTCCATACAGAAAGCAGAAACTCAACTATCATCAGAATTATAAATATTTTGCAATTATTATCATTAAAACAATTTATTCATTCATTGAAAAAAATTTTTTTGATACTTCAACAACCTAGTTGATAAAAATGTTTCTCTTATAACTAGTTCGTAAAAGATTTCATTCAAATCCAGCCAAAGGTTATTATGTTGGTAGTAACTATATGAATTAATCACGTGTGTCACATTGAAATTCTTTAACTGGTGATTAAAATTTCAGCCTTCTAAAATAGTCATTTAACTTGATTAAAAATTTTGGAAAGTAGTATTTGTGGATAAATATTATGATGCTTCTCAGA
Organism: Latrodectus geometricus; assembly: GCA_026290005.1. NCBI lineage: Eukaryota > Metazoa > Arthropoda > Arachnida > Araneae > Theridiidae > Latrodectus > Latrodectus geometricus. The sequence goes on along the minus strand of JAPDSC010062697.1, from coordinate 331,266 downwards.
TGATAACTAATATCATTGGTAAATCCGAAACCATCACTGGTTATGTATCTTTCACATATTGCAAATTGAGTGCATATTAATAATTTTAAACAAAGTTTTAGATAATTTAATGGGTGTATAAATAAGTTAATTATTGAAACTGATTGCAAAAATTTTCAATTTTAATTATGTGACAACATCATAATTTATATTATAATTCTAAGAAAATTATCAAATAAATTGTCCAGCAAATTCTACCTAAGCTGGTGAAGTTCATCCTGAGCTACGCACACGGAAGTCTGCTGGCGTAAAACGTAAAACATTTAATTATGTAATTTAATAATACGAATGTCTAATATTGGATTGTTATTTTTACTTTAGTTGATACATATTTGTTTAATAAGTCATTGAGAGGCACGTGAAATAAAATCTTAAAAAAATCGTCTATCAAAAAATAGGAATGCTATTATAACAAATAAATAACCACTTCATATTCAAGTACTTCTTTAAGATTTTAAATCCAGGCCAATTAAATGACAAATCAAAAGTGAAAGTTACTAATTATGAAATTAAAATAAATTATTAATCTTACCCACTTTCATTTTATCATTTAAGCGATTTAATATTAAGAATGATTTTAAAATTCATATTAATATTTATATAAAAATAATTTCATTTATAAAATCTGAGAAAAATATTTATGTAAAAATATGTTGTAAAGGGAAGAGATTATTATGTGATATAGATATGTTATTTGGTCATTCTTATAACTAGATATCATCCTTTTGGCGTAATGATTGCCTGAAAATAGTCCAACTCATTTGAAATTTTCTTTGATATAGTAAACAAGTTAAGAAAAGAATATATATCAATTTAAATTTGTGTCAGATGAATTTTAACAATGACTAATGTCAGAACAATTATTCATAGTTAAAATTATAAAATTTAATTTCTGACTATTTCTTCTTCTGGATATCCATGTATTTCATAACTTTTTATCAGTAGCTAATTATATAAACTTATGGATACAAGAGAGAGAGAAAGAGAGATGCTACAACATACAATTACATATATATATATATATATATATATATATATATATATAT
>JAPDSC010062697.1:314040-325830 GCA_026290005.1 Latrodectus geometricus | reverse complement strand
ATATATATATATATATATATATAAATATATATATTCATTTTTTTTCATTTTTTTTCATTTTTTCACATTTATTTTCATTTTTAAACTTCTTATTTTATATTAAATTTAAATTATAATATTAAAACAAAAGAGATTGATTAAAGTATTAATTTCAAATAATTTTCAAATATATTTTTTGTAGTCTTTTTTTTTTCAACCAATTTTTGTAGCAGTGAATGTTTTTTCTTATAAATTTTGCTTACATTTATAAGAAAAAATTATTTTAATTTTTTAAGAAAATGTAGTTAGTTGGATGTCTTAATTGATCATATATTTGAGTCATCTAATAAATATCACTTCTCAAATTCAAAGCGATAACAAATATTCAGTTACAATAGATCAAAGAATCAAATTCTTTTACTCCCATTTGAAACTGATATTGATATAACCATTTTGGTTCCAGTCTCACAAACGCCAATCCTTAGCCGGAAACGAGGTGCATTCGATTTTTAATAGGTTTGAACATGACAGCTTATTTATCATCAAGCCCCAGCTAATTTTCTTTCATATTATAGCTTTCTAAATGGGAAAGGGAAATAGTAGGTTTTACTTTTATGCTCCACGCAAGTTGTCGGCTTAAACTACCATTTAAAATGTAATGAGATATTGATTCGCTTACGTCACTGAAGCGACGTTTGTTCCTTGATTAATGCATCTCGTTTTCGCTCATTCTCAGAGCCACTTCATGCTGCTACGAGCGCTAAATGAAATTCTACTCAGAAAATAATTATTGAAATTATTCAGTTCTGTCAGCTACTTAATATTAACTCTACCAACGCAGTGACTTAAGAACCGCTATCAAATCTTGGAAAAATGTAAAAATGTGGCATATTAATTATGCGTATTCTTATTCTGTTAACTCAATTTACGAACACAGAAATAGAAGGAAATCATTAGTTACATATGAGGAATTGCATACATAATATTTCTTGTGCTTGAGGCTCCTTGAAATAAATTTCACAAAGTTACAGAACTTAATTTGAAAGGTGAAACACACATTGTGAAGTACCATCTAGCCCAGACATTTTGTCACACTAAATTGATTCATGCACTCCTGCTGTCATTTTTATGAGGTCCTTCCGAACATTGTTTAAAGAAAATTATTCTGATATTATTTATTGTTCAAAAGAATATTGTGTTATGAAATATAAGAAGGAAGCGGAAACATACAGAAAGAGTATCCTCCAATTAAAAATTACTGTTACATTTAAGCATTTTTAAGGTAAATTTATTAACATTTTAAAGACATTATTTTAATCTACTTAAAATTAAATACATTAAATAAAATACAATTCATGAAGCTTAAAATTGATGGGCACTAAATTTTTGGGGAATATATTTTAAAGCCTTTACAAGTCATAAACATGACACTTTAATGTTAAATATTATCTTGTGTAAGAGTCACAAATCATGTCTTTAAATAACTGACACTTTATTTAGAAGAAAATGTGATATTTAAGATCACATCATAAGAGACATATTTACTGAAAACACATAAATCTTTTTGATGGATGTATCACTAAAATGAGTATTAAGAACAATGAATCAATATTTTGTATATTATTTTTAAGCCCTTTCTGCTTTACAATTGAAAAGCTTCTTAAACTCATAAACTTTAGAAAACAAAAATATTTCTAACATAATTACTCAAATTTGAGCATGAGTAGTATCACTATGGGGTTTGTTCTTGTTAAGAAAAAAGTAGAAATTATTATGAAAAATGTTTCTATGATGAAAAATAATGTATGAAAGAAATCAGGAAATGTTTGCTTTCAGTGTGTCATTAGATGTAAATGCACATTGAACATTTTCTTCTGTTTATGAGTCGGTATAATAAATATAATTACAAAGTTTCTGTTATTATGAATTAGTAATTTGTGATGGTATAACAAATATCACCAACTTCTGACAGCATAAAAACATTTTCGTACATTTTCTTCTGTCAGAAGCTCTTATTTGTGGAATAATTTTTGGATATTAGTGTAAAATGTAAGATATTAAACTTGATTTTAAAGCTTTTCATTTAATTTATATTCAAAATTATCTGAAGTTAAATTGTGCTCAACGAGTTCCTTATTTTCGAACCGCATTTAGGATATTTCTTTAAGTGTAACATTTCCTAAAATTATGTGTCATCATTGTTTATTATATGTAAAATTGTGTATTTTAATTGAATAAAATAAATTTTATTGCATGATCAATCAGATTTGACTTACCATTCGCTTTTTCAAATTTAAAATTTCATTACGTAATTAACTATTTTTTTACAATTTGCAACGGAATAGTTTATGAATGCTTAACATTTATAATCTGTTACTAGCATTTTGATATTTCTGTGACTACAAAATTTAGTAAATATAATTATTTATAATTATTTGAAAATTATTCTGAACAAGAATGTCTGAATCATTGTGTCAAATAAATTTTCAATCTCTTAAAGAGGAACTGTGTAACTCTCTTTTGTTGAATGGCATAAAATAAAGCCCAATACACTCATCAATTACGGAGTGACGATCTTCTGCTGTTTGTAAAGCAGTGCATATTTTACCAGGAATTTCCTGACATTGAATAGCCATTTAACACCGTAAAATGAGCAGCTTCTGTCATAGACAATATATATTATTATCTTTGGACGCTTTACATAGTTAGACAATTGAGTTGATCTAATACACGCAAGTGACAAAATGTCAGCATACTTGCAGTATTCTACTACAGTAATGGGTAGTATATTTGATTAGTTTCCTCTTGGGTGTGTGAATCTAATAGCCATTAGTTTACCCTGAAATTGCTTAATGAGGTGTAAATGTAGAATCAAAATAGCTAAACATAGGAAATAGCAGGTCTAGATAAGTTCTTTTTTAAAGTAAACACAAAAACATTACTCATGTTCATTTTATATAGACAAGAAGAATTTAATTTAGTTATTTCACTTAAATGACAAATAATTTTATTTGAAAGGATTCTACTCGTGAAATAGATAAAGAATAATTTTGATAATGATATCTAGTAAAAATGCCACACATATATAAATGTATTTATATTTTTGAATTTATTCTGAAATGAAGGATTTTTAAAACACACAAAATTCAAAAGAACTACTTAAAGAAATTGAACTTCCAATATATTCCTGCTCTTCTGTAATAAATTTATGGATGGATATGTTGTTATTTAAGTATGTATAGTTTTCCTCCTACAAATATAAAAGAAATTTTTATATTTTCCTATAATATTCAGGAAAATGTATAATATTCTTTGAGGGAAAATTTTCACTCACGAACTATGATAACAAATTTTTGATATAAATCTATTAAATCAAATTATTAATCATTGTTCACGCGTTTTTATACTTTAGCTACCACTAACACTTATAAACAAGACTTAATGTAATTGTAACTAATTTTTTGTGTCTGGTAAAAACCATATATTGTAACATTTGATGTAAAAGGTTTTGATGAATCACTTAGACACCAAGCCCAATATATTGAGTGATTAGTCCAATATAGAAGCTATATAGACCCAATATAGAAGCTTTTATGGTTTTAACTCTTGCAACTCGTCTTATAGTCACTGCTTATTAATTAGTCTGGGTGAAAGATAGCAACAAGAATAAATGAAATTTTCAAGTATTCATAATATTTCTATTTAATGTGGTAATTTATTTAATTACAACCATTTTCTTTTTTATTCTTATTATAAATACATTTATGTACTTTCCTATTTCTTTTTTAAATGTAAATAATGTATTTGTTTTGTTATTCAATAAAACAGTAAGCAGCTAAATATTACACATAATTTTCATTTAATTACTATTTTAATTATTGTTATTTTTATTTAATGTATTAATTTATGCTTAATTTGAACTGGATTATTCTCCCTTTTTATTTCAATTTATTTTTAAATAATTACTGGGGTTTTTTCTATTTTTCACTTAACTATTTATTAATAATTATGTGAAAAATAGAAAAATTATTTATTAATATAGAAATTATTATTAAAATAGAAATTATTTATTAATAATTATGTTATTGTCAGGCATTATTTTCTATAACTTTCAATAAGTAATCTCATATTTAAATTTATTTGCCTGATTTCTTAATTCTTAATTACAGAATTTTAACCAAGATTAATTTATGATATAGTTTATATAACGAATATAATTAATTGCTTAATTCTTTTAACTGTACATATTTAGAATTCTTTTACAATAACTTAACAGGTAGATAGATAGCAATATGATTAGATATTTTTTTAAATAATTATTAGAATTTGAATTACAATTATTGCAAAAAATAAAAAGATGCGTATTTATATTTGCCTTCTGCTAGCTTTTTGTATTATTTATTGTACATTTAGAATCATGATTTTTAATTCATGTTGTAATGCATGATTTTTAACGATTATGAATGTTGTAAGTTTGCTTATGTATTTGAACATGTTGAGATGCGTTTATATATATAATAATAATAAAAAAAAACCCTAGGTGAAAACCTCCCTAATTTCAGTAACACTAAAATACCATGACTAGATATTTATTTTCAATAATGCACATTTATAAAGAAAAAATAAGCACTTAAGCTATAAGATAGTTTATCCAAAAATCCATAACATATTTCGTTAAATCGTTCCTTCAAAAGATGATTTTATTTTCTGAGTCATTCAATTTCTTTGCATTTCTTGGAATGATGGTTTTCTCATGTTACAAACTGGATTTTAAATAAAAAATAGTTGCAATATTTTTAATTTATATTGTTGCACAATTTTACTCGTATGTTAATCTTCGTTATAATTTCTTCCTAAAGCATACCATTATCAGTTATAAGCATTCTTTAGTAAAGTTTATGTAAAATAATATCTCTAGATAGCATAAAAAAGTTATAAATTATAACAGATGCCATTTTTAACAAATTTGAAAAATTAATTTATATATAAGCTTTACCAGTTAAAAATGCTGGTTCTTAAATGACTTTTTTAATGTGAACATTTGAAATATAAAATTTAGTTAATATAATATTCCATAAAATTAGAATTCTCAATGCCTTTTATTTTTAAAGGTTATCAATATGTGTTGGATGAAATATTTTTATGGAGGATTAAAACTTATATACTCTATAAAAACTGTAGCTACTTCAACTATTTCTGCTTGGTAATGACTCCCTTCCTGCTGGTATTGTTGCGGTATGTCCGTTAGAAGAAAAATATTAGAAGTTTACATTGGCATATGTTAACAAGTTTGTCACTGAAATTATTAATATAACGATTATAAAGAGTAAGCATTCAAGAAAGAAAAAGTATACAAAAGTAATATATGGAATAACGTGAATTAATTAAATTACTAGAATTGTAAAATGAAACGTGTAAATGTTAATAAAAAATATTATTATGCAAAAACTTTTACTTTGTAAACCTATTTCTAATGCATTTTATGTAACTATTTGTTACAGAATGACATTTCCTAGATAATATTATATTTATGGTAAAAGAGATAGAGATATTTACTAAAAAAATTTCCATAACTTTATTAATTTTTTAACTTATATTAATTTACTCTTCTTTCAATTTACAATATTGTATGTTGTAATGAGAGAGTGTTAAATGTATAAATAAATTAATTTAAAAGTTGACAAAAACATGGCGGCTAAAATATTTTTAGTGTAACATTTGCTTTCTTTAAATACAAATGAATGATATATGTCAATACCGGTATTCTTAATAACATAGGATATTTTTATATAGAACTGATTCATTATGGATCATTTGCACACTTATATTTGTTTTAAATAATTGATAACAAATATATCCCTGAAATCAGAATAAAAATAATTGTTTTTGTATCAAAGCAAAACTAATCAAATTATTTAAAGTCAAACTAATGTTAAAATGACAAAATAGGGGGTATTTCCATTATACACAACATAATTAACAGCAACTTTTACATAAAGCGATATCATTTATAAATATTAAATAAATACGATACAATTAAATAAAAACATAGCATAAACTTAAACAAAAAAGTTATAAAATTTTAGATTTCCAAATGATGTTTCTTCTACTGTTAAATTGTTGTAAATTTCTCTTAAGAAAACGTTTGGAAAATAATTATTTTCTTTAATATGTGAAAATCTAAAACAATAAAACATTTTTGATTGTAATTATAAGCAGAATAATAAATAATTTTAAAAATGCATTTGAGAATACTATTGTGACTTTTAAACAATAAATACATTTATTATATGTAAGGAGTATGAATGAAAGAAATTGTTATAAAGCTTATTCATAAAGTAACACATTTTTCCTGCTGAAAAAATTAATACATGTTATTAGGTATTTTTATTGTTTGTTTTAACAATCTTTCTTTGTTCTTCCTTAATCTGCTGGAACCTCACCTTCAGAAATTAGTAAATTACTTATACAATTTTGTAACCAATTATTCATTCGACATTCTTTAAAAGTGCAAAATTATTATTCTCTGAATAGCATCTTTTGCATAATGGTTTTAGAATTCAGTAAATAATTTTTGAATGTAACATACATTTAAATGTGCTTACTTCCTACAAAAACAAAGTCCGAATTTGTTCATTTTTATATAAAATATTTATAATTTCTCAAATAAAAATGATGAACTTTAATATTTTATACAAAATCTATCATAAAATAACCAAACAACAGATATAATAACAATATAAGATTTCTCATTAACAATAAAAATAATTTTAATATTCTTTGATGACTTAAATTTTGCTAGCAATTTCCCAAAATTATTAATTTAGTTGAGATTTCATGACTTTCAACAAAATATGAAATTAATAGATTCATGGCAATCATTGGGAATGTTGTGTCACATCACACAAACAGTCATTTGATACAGCCAAGAAGGCAGATATATTATGTCCATAAGTACTTTAGGTAATGAGCAAAACACTGTTTGAATAATGAATTAATAAATGAGCTCTTTCAAAAAGAAACATGAGTCTGCCTATATGGTTTCACAGTGGGTCTACAAACAAAAATTTTTATTATGGTGAACAAAGCTTTCTTCATTTTTGATGTGATTACAAATAACCTTCAATAATTTGTTCAACAATGAATTTGGTAATAGGAATGGCTACTCGTAGTCTCTTAGAAAAACCCCAGTTTTATATTAGTATCTTGATGATTGATTTGTATTTGGAAGTAATCAACATGAATGCAAATTGTTAGTATTCATTTGGCACTGTTATTTCTTATAACGTTTTTTGTTAACATTACTGTCACTTTGAACAAAAGTTGTTAAATTTCTGATTCATTGTGGTCGTGTATTTGCCTATATTCGCAGTACTCTTAACAGTACACGAACATCCATACTCTTCCGAGCTTCGCACAACAAATTCGAATGCTGAATAGAATTCAGAACATATTCAACTCATTCTATTGATTTCTCTCAATTGGAAACATTTGTACTATTGAAGCCGAGTGACTGGCACAACACCATACACCAATCTTTTCGTATGATATAAAGCTGCCTATAATGTTGAAGTTACATAGACTCAATATTTTTAATGCCATCCAATCTCTGTCCGAACCGTGATCATATGGATAAATGCTATTATTGATGTCAGGAATGCTGCTCTGGACTCAAGATCTGTGCCTCAAAGTTTCCTGAAACACTTAATTCATTGTTCATCTCAACATAACATTTGTGTTCAATATCATTTTTGTCTATTATATATTTTTAGGGTTTAGAACTATATTTATCCCAGCTTTGTATTTTACTGGAATTTAAAAACTTTTACTTTAGTATTTTTAAACAAAATGTTTTCATAGATTTTTGTGGATATAATATTTCTATTTATAACGTCATGGTAATTTAAAAATAATATGAAAATGTGCCTGTTCATTTTATTGATATTTTTACTGCATATTAGTTTTTGAATTACTTGTTTACTTACATATTCTATTAAAAATTATGTATTTCTTCTCATCATAGTAAATTTATCTCAATTAAAAGAAAAAAAGAACTTTTCCATAACAACGTAGTTTTAATTTTAAGAATAACATTTATTTAAACTATTTTTCTCAATTTAGAAAAACTGATCCATATATTAAGTTATTAAGCTATATTTCTAAATTCTATAAACTTATCCCATTTCATTGTCTTACTTTTGCTTTTAAGAAATAAAAAATGATCTATGCGATACCAGAGTAATTTATTTGGTAGTCCGTTTGGTGCTCGTTCTGATGCAGGAAATGTACCTCTGTGATCTATCCATCTAAAGAGTTCTGAGAAAATGGTGCTTATTTCTCATTCTTAGACCATAAAGAAATATATAAAGGGAGATAAAAATTTACTGCATACACTTCTGGAGCATAAGGTTATGTATGAGTGATGTCTCCGTTGATCAGCAACAATTTATGGGAAATCCCACAGTCCCCACTTCTACAGGTATATCTTATGCGCTCACCGAGGTCCTAGAAGCTATCTATAAAACTTCAAGGTGTCATGGACAGGAAAAAAACCAATTCCTTAAAGTAGAAATATTCCATGCGGATCTTTTGTTGCAGCCCAGCTGCTCCAAGAAACTAGAGGTGTATAACAATGACACGTTCTCTCATTACCATAGCAACAGAAGTGAATCCTGCCGTCAAAATCTGATAAACATCATTCTCACTCGAGAAGTTTGGAGTAGATTTTTGCATTCCCTTCTACACTAGTCTGTAAAGTGGTTCTGCATATTCTTAACTCTCAACAGCAATCGATCGTATCTGGGTGCCGCTAGAGACTGTAAATATATATTTGATAATCAATGCTTTCTATTCTTACCACGATACTGGAAAAAAGAATATGCCTTCTTAAAAATAGAGTATATTTAAAGGTGTGAAAAACGTATTTGCACTTTTTTCTTTTATGAATTTGTGAAGGATATTTCATACGAATTGATAGTTTGTAGATAATCTAAGTTTCGAAAAAATAGTTATATAATGTGTTATCACTTAAAGGCTTAGTGTTATGTAATATCTCCTATACAATTGTTAAAATATATTTTGACGAATTCTATTAAAATATATGATAAATTCTATTAAAATTATAGTTATGAAAATTTGCAAATTTGAAATGTAAATTCTGAAAGTACTGAAAAAATGAAAATGCCAAGAAACAATATCTATGTATAAATATATATGAGTGCATGTGTTCGTATATATATGTATATATAAATGAGTGTGTGCATGTGTGTATTATAATCTAAGAGAAAAATATTAAACTGCCTATGAGTAGGAAGAAAAAAAAAGCTTTATGAAATGATAAGAAAAAGAAAAAAATGCATTATCTTAGAATAAACTGCGATGAAAAATAGACAAATTCAAGAACTAGGAAAAAATAGAAAGAACTTATAAATATATTTAATTAAAAAGAATAGGTAAATAAAAAAAGATTTTAGTAACATTACTGCTATAATTTTGTAACACACACTCAACGACACTATATTACATTTCAGTAGATCATAAAACATGAAATATTCTTCTTTAATTTTAATTTTTAGATACTAAGTAAATACATTGAACATAGACATGAATAATCAAAATTCCTTAAAATTATGAATTTTTATAAATAATGAATAAGAAGATTGTTAATAAAAAGAAATGCATTTCGAATATATGTGTGTTATAATCTAGAACACTGCATTTTAGTAGATAGTATTCTTTTTGCAAATTTGCTGCCATATGTGCTTTTAAAATAGTGAATATAAAAAGAAGTAGACATGATTTGTGAAAATAAATTGCAAAATTAACACAGAAATATATTCAGAACTGGTCACAATAAAATTAAATGTCTGTAAAATCAGAAAAAAAGTACATATATAAATAAATTTTATTAAAGAATGAATTAAAATTTTTGAATGAATAAAATATGACTCTATATATAAAACTATAAAAGACAAACGGATTAAAAATAAGCACAAGAGTAGTTTTAAATTGATTAGTGTGACAAAATTTGCTTGCAAGTAAACTTGTGGTAATTAAATGTTGTCCTGTGAGAAATAAAAAAGTGTTCATAAAATTGTCATTAAATAAATGAAGCAATGTTAAAATTAAAAGTAAATTCTAAAAATTAAAATATTTGTAATAGATAAATACTACGATCAAAGGGGATAAATTATTGCTAAAACGAAAAATAGTATAGGGATAGATTTGTAAACATAATGAAACACCATAATTGTTATATCTATACTATATATATATATATATATATATATATATATAGTTTTGAATTTATTAAAACATTTTACTTTTTTATTCAAAATTATATGTAAATTGTTATTGTGTGTCGCAAAGTATCGCAAAGGATAATATGAAGATAATTTAATAATTTTGTAATTTTGCTTATATGTTTCTTGAATAAAATTATCTGATTAATTAATAAAAAAATTAGGATTTTTTTTAAAACTCACAAAGATTGACATGTTGGAAAATTAGGATTCTTATAAGTTCTGAAACTACCATAGTTCTGCTGAAAAGAAATCGTGATTTTATGTAGCAAATATATAATCTAGAGCTAAAACTTTAGAAAAGTTGTTGAGTCACTGGCCTCGTGACTCAACAACCATTAAAATGAGCCTGTATTCCAATTGAAAAACTATCATGGATGAATGAACAAAAACCCTTAAATTTTGCATAGATATCTGATTTTTTTCAATCAAAAATCTAGTATTTAATGTTATTAAGAAAAATGGAAGAGCAACAAATTTTTAGTTTTGTTAAAAATAGATTTATTAGTGTTCTTACACATTTTGTTACATATATTTGAATGGAAGATTTTGAAAGTGTTGATAAAGCATTTAGTACACTTAAGCATCACTTAAAAATATTACATATATATTTCACTTATTCATACCTACTTAGTTTCATTTTAAAATATTAATAATTAAAATCAAAAAATACAAAACGGTCTTATAGTTTTATTACACACTGTATACATACATATATGCATACATACATACATAATTACAGACACACACACATATATAAATGTATATATGTGTGTGTGCGTGTGTGTGTAAACTAGTTGTTAAAAAAACTGGTCTCCTAATAACAAATACTCATATAACTTCAATTCATTTATTGTTCTAACCAGATAGAATGATTTCGAGAACAATCACTCTTATTTACTCGCGAACTGTTATGGAATATTGATGGAAAATTTCTTCGAAATATAAAAGAAAGGCTTTAAAATAGATTAAACGCTGCAAAAATATTATAAGTTAAACCTGATGTATGAACTCTTAAAATAATTCGCAAAGTATTCGAGCGTTCTGGCGTATCGAATGCTTCATTCTCTCAGACTTCCAACAAAGCAGAGTCCTAAGTTATTCCTTACAAGAATATAGAATTAATTTTTATCACCGTTTTTCGCTCGCTCTTTATTCTAAAGCTTTTCCTATGTGTGGTTTTACTGGAAAAGAGGCTTGGAGAAGATCAGTTTAAAATATGTTTGATGGTGATTTTTTATAATTGAAGAATTTGAATTTAGAGATTAAATACATGTATATGTATCGTTTTAGGATAATTACATTTGGCTCAAAAGCAATATGTATGTGAACACATGTACAATTATTGTCAAAGGTTTGGTATCTACATTTTTCAAAATGTCAATCTTTCCTCATTAACCATTAATGCAAATTCATTATGATCTTTACACTACCCTATTAACATTAATATATTACCCTTAAGCATTATTGACTCCTATCTTAAATGTATATATATATATATATATATATA
>JAPDSC010062697.1:282801-313640 GCA_026290005.1 Latrodectus geometricus | reverse complement strand
AAATTCGATAACTTTCAACTCCTGGCATCAAAAGAACGCGATTTTTGTTCCTCTTGCTTTGTTGTATCGCAAAGATCGACCATAGCGTGCAAGTGGGATTTATAGAATTTCGATTGAGTTATGAAGGGATAAGGAAATGAAAATTACAAAGAATCACCTGGATTCTACCGGGAAATCCAATATATAATGATACTCAGAGAGTTATAAACTAGTTTAAAGTAAACCTAAATCACCATCGTGGGACCGGTTTTCATGTTGGTTTATGTATCGTGGAAATATATCAATAGAAAATGGTGCCTATTGAATTTAAACACGAGAGCGAAGTTAGAATGCATACATGTATCAAACTCCAGTCATTAAGTATGACTAATGTATAATTTTTCTTTAATTAAGGCTCTAATTTATAATTAATCAATATTTTTGAAGTATTCTTAAACAATATTAATAACTAAAAGAAAGAAAAATATCATTAATGTAGATTAATTACAAAGGCATATATGTTTTCGTACAGTTCAAACAAAAACTTCATAGATAATTATAATTTTAGAAAATAAATTTGAATTCCATATTATTGAATAAAATAAATGCATTAAATTTTATGTTTTACTGTATAATACGTAACAATTTAAAAACATAAAAAAAACATTTTGTTCAGAAATATTGAATCAGTTTTAGCAAAACCATTTTAATTTATTAAATATATCGCCTAAATTATATTTATTGAAAAATCATGCTAATGAAGCCTTTTTTCAAAGATTTTTTTAGAGATAAAATCTTAAAAAGTATTTGTGTAAAAATGAAAATGTGTATATTAATAAAGTTTAATAAAGGATAAAGAAATAGTAAACACATTTGTTAAAAAGTTGTAAGTCGTAAGTGTAAAGTTAATAGGGTCAACCTAAATCTCCAAAAAATATTGCAGCTTTTTTTTATACTTTTTTCAATAATTTACGAACTTTATTTAATATATAAAAACAGTGTTTAACTTAAAAGCATTTTCATCTATATTGTATGTCATAAATATAATGACTGGTATTTCTGAAATTTTTGGGCGAATATGCTCTATTCTATAACTTTTTAAAAACGAAAATTGAAATATACATACAAAATAAATGACTTGTCGAAATAAGCCAGCTCTAAGAAATTCTCGATTACCAATAGCATACTGATCTGTTTGAAGTATATCTATAAAATGGACTGTTAATTCAAATTTTCCAAATGATTTTGAAATTTTATGAAGAACAAGTAGTTAAAGTGTAAGTATTTCTTAATTGAGTTATTCTTAAGCGAAATCATCTTTAGATAGCTCTATTATTCCATTTGAGAAATTTTTTATACTTATGAAATATTAACATAAGAAACATGATTTCATCGGACTTGACAAGCAAGTTCTACAGTGTGCCTTAAAATTATAAAACATTTAAATAATACACTATATAAAACAATAATTTAAACGAATGAAAGCAACTTACAATTCAAAAAAATATTTGTTCGCCAAACGTTTTCAATTTTCATATGATGCTAAATAACTTTCCAAATACACACACACACAACCCAGTAACACCACAAACAACTTAAATTACAGCACATACAATAATCTGGCGCATTATTAAAAAATTGGCAGAGGAGGTCAAAACTTATAATGTTACTTGGAAAAAATTATTTTTCAAGGAAAAGAAACTCCATTTTGATGTCTTGTGTGGTAATATTCCCTGGAGAAACTCGAGTTGTTTTCGCTAAATTATTCTGAATAGTAATAGAGGAAGCTTTATGATGTTGTTGAGAATATTTGCATACCATAGGGAATGGGAACTGCAACAAGCTCTTGGGAAGATAGACCCATTTGTTATTAATCATTGCTTAATAAACAATTTATACCTTTTAATTGACTTTTACAAAGATCAAACTGTAATTTCAGCGGGAAAGTGCGCCATGCTGTTTGTTAAAATCAATTAAAATTTGATTTCAGGAGGAACGAATAAGTCTTAAATAGAATAGTCCCAAGTATAAACTTGAATTCCATTAAAAAAATAAAAAAGAACTTGATTGATTATTTGACTTGTCAGTTTTATGTAGATAATTAATGATATGATTCAGTGTACGAATTGAAAGTGGCTATTATCAATAATTAGGATTAATTTACAAAACTTGACTCGCAAACGTCACTAATTTAATGGAAAAAAATCGTGTACATGAATTTATCTGAAAATATTACGGAATAAAATAGTTTTAGTTCTGTAAACAAATTTCAATAGAAATCTTATAATATTGTGACGTACATTTGAATTTTACATATTTACTTAAAAATTTATAATAAAAGTAAAAACCACAAAATCCTTAATAGTCTAGTAATTTTGTAATACAATGTACGATTGCTTAAGTTAAAAGTCTATGTAATATATATTTTCCTTTCGCTAAAAATTTCCTTTCTTGAATCAATTAATCTAACTGTGTTTGATTTTCTTTATTATATAATGATTAACTTTTTACAATGCATTTTTTTAAGTATTTCTTCTATACTACATACGAAATGAAAATGGTGTATTAAATTGAAATTGACATTTATTGTGATAATAAATTAGTTCGATTCTATTTTGAGATATTACTCCACTTAAAAATGTGCAATATAAAAGTGAAAATCAAAAAAAATCTACACAAGCAATACCAAACATTTTATTCAGTTTTAAACTCTGTTTCAAATCTGAAAGTATTATTCCATAATCATGGAATAATTCTTTAAAATTAAATATATGAAAAAAAAATTGTAACTTCAAATAATACACTGCTTATATTTTCATAATTTTTTTCAATAATATTTAAGCTTTTATATCTAGTAGCTTCACAGTTAATTATAAATACTTTTAATCATTCATTACATCTTTCCCCTTTCTATATTAGCAGAAAGCAAATCTAATATTTAAATAATATTATTGTATAGGTAAATTTATTTTCAGAAATCTAAGGAATTTGTTAACTTTAAATCGTAAGTTGTTTTTCCTTCACTTTACAATTTTAAAGTGTATGATTTTTGATGCATATACAAATTGACAATCAAATTTTGTAAAACTATTTCAAGAACACTTGAAACAGTCGTAAGAGTTCACATCAGATTGCAATGAATTTGCATTACTTTCAAATTCCTTAGAAAAATGAATTGCTTGTTGAAATGAAATTTCAAAAGAACTAACTAATCGTACTTGGATTTTAAATTTATTCAATAGATAGTTGAAATAATAATGAGAAAACTAAAGCTGAGGGTTTTCAAATGAGACAAGCGTCTATCTCCACCTTTTGAAACTGATCTTACTTGTGTGTGTAATTATTTGTTATTTCAGTTTAATCTTGGAAGTATAAAATATTTACAAGAACTCATAAAATAATCTGGAAAGGACTTATGAGAAAGAGATAAAGAATATTTCTATGCAAATAGAGATTAGCGATAATTAAATTAGCGATGAAGATAATTAATTTTCTCACTCGGCACACAAATTTCTTATGTGTGTCTTACAGATTACCATCTGTCTGTGTATATGTGCATCATATATCGTTTCAATAGTCTAGTTACCAAAAAGAGGGGTAATATTACATAAAATATTTTACAATATATAGAATCAAGGAAAATAATCCATGTATGTGGCTGAAATAAAATACAAGAGCAGTTTCCCTTTATCCATATGAGGTGAAAGATATGTGTATCGTTGTTTTCTTGTGGATGTTAATAGTTTATTAGAATGTTTGACTCATCATAAATAATTTATATAGGGGTAATTTTAACATTAAAGGATTTGTGAAGACGCTTACAACGTAATTAGACATTTTCCAAGAAAGTTGCGTTAGTATAAGTGGATTCCCTTTGACATATTTTTCCTTTGTCTTTTATGAGCGTAAGACTGAGGTTTCACGGGACTAAATACATTTACATGTGGATCACAAGTTATTGTAAAAATATCAATAAAATCCACGTTGACATGTGAATTTTATTTGATCACACACATTTTCTTTGTTTAAAAGAAATTGTACAAAATACACGACTCTACTAAACTACCACATATGAAAAACATGAATTAGTTTTTCCTAATAAAAGCAGTTTAAAATTACAATTTCAAAATATTTTAAGATTGTGTAAGTCTTTCAGCAACTAAAAATTTAAGTGAAAATTTTTATTTGTAATAATATTGAATATAAAATACAGAAATAAAATTTAATATATGTGTAGCAAAAAGAAAAAGAAACGATTTAAGTAATATTCAGCTTTAATATCATGAAAATCTTTTATTTTTTATCATAAATATAGATTCTTTTCACGTTAGCTTTGTGTACCTACTTACCTAAAATAGCCATTAAATGTAATTCTTAAGCATTAATTATTTATCATTTCTGTTTTCAATTTTATTTTTTACAGTTCAGATATTCTGAATCTGATATAGGATCATGTAATAGGCCAAGTATATGCTATACATATCCCAGGATACACCACAGGTTTTATACAATTTATTATGACTTATATAGGAAAAATAAAATTTCCATATATCAAAAAGAGTTACTTCATTGTCCTCTAACAATAAATCTGATGTTAGGTATGTTTTTTATGCTCTAATGAATCTCAGAAAACAACACAAATTGGATTGATTGATTGATGTCATTATCTATGGTAATATTTATGTTAAGAACAAAATGATGATAGGAAACATTTACTTTCCGCTTACTTGAATGCTATTGCAAATTATGCACACTGAGGGGCGCTTCAGTAGCACTTTCTCTATTTATAAACAGTTTTGTAAAACTTAGGTTTGGGAGTGTGTGTCAGGCTATATGGATTGTAACTCTTTCCGAAAGGTTGGCGTACCTTACAATAACGCTTTTTTTGTAAATAGTCTATTTTATTTTATTTAAATAAATATTGAGTTTACAAGTTGTGGCTTATTCAATGCCTAAGGACATCCTACACTGAAGCTTTTCTATGGTGTATCGGCTGGAATACAAATTGTGGTTTAATCAATGCTTTATGGACATCCTACGCTGAAGCTTTGCTTTAAATGCTTTGTAAGATTTTTATTACTGAAAATATTCAAAATTACTGTTAATATACTTATTTTCTATAAAAATGTGAATTATTATACTTATGAATAAAATCAAGGAATTAATAATAAAATATTAAGAACGATGGAATAAATGAAAGTAAAATAAGTATTTTTTTTTTAACATTGAAATGCTTTCTCGGGCATTTTCATGTCTATTAATAAATTTAATACTTATTATTATTACAAAACTTTATTATTTTGAAATTTCTTTTAAATATTTAGATTCTTTTATAATTATTAAAAGAGAGATTTTTGAGAAATTTTATTTGAAGAATATGTATAAACCAATTGGAATTTCTAATTTGGAGCTATAATATATTTTTACAATGCCTCATAAATATTCTATGTCAGAAAATGTATTATATTTTATTAGTATATTTACTTAGAGAATTCTAAGCTTACTTAAATTCCATTAACTTGTTCAGAAGTTTTATTTTTCTGGCAATTTTCAATTGTTTGAAGGATTATTCAAATGGATAATCGAATTACGCATTAATGATCACTATGGCCTAATGATAAGACTTTTGTTTTTGGAATAGTTGGTTCTAGGTATGATCCGAGCTATTGTTAAGAAACGAGAGACCGATGTCATGCTTTTGTTTTCTGCGTGTGCGTCTATCAGTGTGGGTATTTGAGAGATTAAAAGTCTATGAAAAGACGAATTAGTACCAACGTGAAAGTATACATAGATATTTGTAAATATTCATCTTGAGAGACAATCCCCAACACGTGTGATTTCCGGTCTTAAGATGACTCATTATTCAGTGTTCAAATGCGCATTTATTGAGTGAACTTGTTTCAAAGACAAATATTTCTTATCATACATTAATTAATTTCAAAAATAAAACATTTGTATTTACACAAACAGAAGATTTTGTGTTTAACTTTATTTATAACTATAAACAATTTTACATTTGTTAAACTTTGTGAAGATGCTTAAATATGGGATTAAAGTTAATAATTTTACATAGTAAACTTAAAAAGTAAAAGGACGGAAACTCACTTCGATTGAGTTAAATTCCATTTGATATTCTTAAGTGCGTATGCATTGCTTATCATCACAATGCATTATTATTTATTTATTTTTCATATTATTTATTTATTTTTCATATAGTTATGATAAATTTTATCACGGAAGGTATTTTCTGAGTAAGAAATATTTCTATCGACTTTGAAAGGAAAGCCAGTTTTCTTTTTATTCTTTTCAATATTCTGCTTTAGTGTTTTAAAATGCAATGAAAGAAATATTTTATTGGTTATTATCACACATTTAATTAACAACAGATTTTTTTGTTTATCACAATAAATGACAGTTCCTTATATTGATGATGTGTAAATAAAATAAATAATGACAAGCAGTGACATTTTGTAATTTTATTTTAGTGGTTACTATACACTTTGAGGAAGTAATAAAAATGTATCACATACTAAAGGGAAAACAGTTTTGTTATTGGTCATTCAAATCAAGATTAGACAGAAAATATTCTAAATAGTATGATACTAGTTTCTTTTTTGCAAAACTTCAGTTAACTAATAAGCTCAGTTGATATAACACATGATACAAATAAAATGTCATGAATTTTAGAGCAATATTTCCTAAACTAAAATGCCACAATACAGAAGTGTTTGACTATTATATTTAGTCTGTTTTATTCATTGCATCAAATTGATAATCTGATAATACTCCATCTAATATTTGTTTGACTCAAGATTAAATATTTTTAGTTTTATCATCAAATAGGCGGCTGCTGGTTGCTTTGGCGTTCTGTCATGAACAAAAAATAACTATAAACAGACTGAAAAAACAAGCCATAATAGTTAGAAAATTTAAACAATATTATATCCTAATTGAAAAAAATGTATGCAATTAAATTATTTCATAACCGTTCTTGAAAACTAAGAATTCATAGCTTCATTTCTTTATTATCTTTAAAGTCAATAGACCCAGTAAGTTATCAATCAATTTAAAATTTTAAAATATAAATAAACAAAACTTTGAATTTACTGTTTTTCTCATTGATTTATTTCAAATAGGTGTAAAACGGAAAGTTAATGAGACTGAATTAGAATAATGTGGTCTCTTAGTTTAGGAAAACATTGAGAAAACACAAAATTTCAATTAAAACTCAATAACAGTGCATTTTAAATATTAGTCACATTGTTTTTATAAATTTGGTATATAATTCACAGTAGATTGCACATTCAAGTTAAAAGATAGATCATAAATTGTATGCGCTTTGCAGAATTCGTGCAATGAAAATGCTTAATATGTCTTATTATATTAGAATCAAGCTACTATATAGTTATTGTAACTATATTCTGACACAGATTCAAATACATCATATTCAAGAGGCTAAACATATAACACTCCTTTTACAACAAATACTATGGTAAATTAAATTCTAATAATATTTTAATTGTTTATACAATATTAAATATAAGACTTCTAATTTGAATACTTTTTCATAAATTATTTATTAAAATCCGATTTTGTAATGAATGTTGTAAGTTTTGAAACAAGGAAAATTGGGTCGTACATAATATGATACACATTCTGTGCATAAATAAGAATTTCCAATTTGCTTTTCCAGGTCATGCAAAATTGATAATTTAATTATGAGTATATAAAGTGAATAAATATGCATAATTAATGAAATACTTCAAAACTATGAAATTTAATCAAAATACTGACTTTTGTTTTCACCAAAGAAACATTCCTTATAGATTATTAATGTTTTATTTAATAATGACATGAACACCGTATATTCTACAGAGCAAAACATTTTTCGAAGAATTATTTTAATCTGTTCTAATATTAATAAATAAAAGTAATATCATCTTAGCCGTTAATGTTCTCAAAATCATAGATATGTTACAAATAGGAATATACTCTGTATCATTTCAAAAATCCGCCGAGCTTTTGATACACTAATACCAAATTTAGCAGACGTATACAAAACCTACAATATTTTATCAAGTTAGTATTTCTGCAAGCCTAATCATTTGACTGAAATGCTAAAAATTTCTAATATCTCTCCAGGAATTTTATCATTCTGTCGCTATATTTCAATAAACTTAAAATCATTTTTCTAGTTAATTTCTAATTTTATTTTAACCATTATTTTTTATTCATGATTATATTATTTCTAATAAATATATAGTTTTTTTAAAATCATATTATTTGGATTAAGTAGTTAATGCTAAAAGATTATTGAAAATATCATTTAAAAAAATTTTTATTTATAATTTTTACTAATGATTATAATAATAAGCATAAGTTAAATCGTAAAGATATTTTGACGAAAATAATTTTTTTTTTAATTATTTTTAAATTAGTATTTAACTTTATAACTAATTTCATCACGAATATCTAATGTTTGTCCTAAAAATAATATTTATTGAAATTAAAAACGAAACATTAGAAATTAAAAACGAAACCTTTTATTAACGGTCTCAATGTAAGTAATTTAAAATTATTTATTTTTAAAACAATATTCTATTTAATAGAAATAATGTAATTATTCTAATACAAATGAAAAAAAAATCCACTAAGCAGATTAGATTAAAACTATACACGCTCGCTTTTAATTTCTTTAAAAGTTAAAAGATTATAAATTTATTATTATCTAAAACTAGATTCAATTTTTAAAAATTATCTCATAAAATACTTAAAAATACTCCGAAATGCTAGTTTAAGGAAATTTCTATAACTAATTCTCACTCATATGAACAAAAGTCACTATATAAATTATGTTCTCCTGTAATACATCTGAAATCTGAATATTTCATATTACTAATGGCGAAATTCTTTTCATATTTCAGTAGATCAATTTGAGTTATTTAATAAACTTATTTTTTTTAGTTTAATAAAAGTAAGTTAAGATTTATCATTTAATAATATGTATATCTATTCATTAAAGTATTTTAATATCATATACAAAAATGTTTTCACAAATTTTATTTTAAGTTTAAAGTATTATAAGTCTTGTGCAAGTAACAACAAATCTTTTTTTAAAAAATGTCATCACTAATATTCTGACATTTTATACGTCAAATATTTATAAACACGGATTTCTTATTTGATATTTTTCAAAATTTTTTATTTAAGTTAGATTTTTAGAATGAATAAACGATATAATAAGAAATATCATTTCATTTTTACTTCAGGATTGTTTACTTTATTTTTAACAGTTTTACTATCATAAAGTAAAACTCAAAAGTAAATTTCTTCTCTTATTTTATAATTTAAAAATAGCCATGCTAAAACAAAAACAAATAGAATGAAATTTAAGAGTGAGAAATTTATTTTATAACATTATGATAAAATATGAAGGTAGATATTTCGTATTGTCATTAGGCTTGTTCTGTAATGATTTTACTATTAATGATATATATTTATTCAAGTTTAGATTCGGTTTACAGGTTTTAGTAAAGATTGTGTGGTTTTATGACATTGTGTGCAATTTCTGCATGTATATATCTAAGCATACGTGGGTGCATGTAAGCATTTCATCTAGTCTTAATTATTCAGTTTTTGCATATTATGGTAGAAAAAATGTAAGATTTTGATGATTTAACTGAAGCTCGATCTTTTAAAGACGGTTTTCATTAGCATTTTATATTGTGCTTACACAACAATTACATGATCAGGAAGACAATATATTATAACGAGAAGAAAGTGCGTGAACATGAACTTTGCCTTGAAAGTGCAGCTAGAAGTTTTAGAATTGAAAAGTATACAAACAGCATAATATTTAAGTGCAATACATGTTGAAACACTTACATATTTTTAGCAGAAAAAGAACATAATTATATAGAACACGTGACTCATAGCTATAAGTCTTCATAAGTGTTATTTTTGCTATTTATATACACATAAGGACCACAATTTTCAAAACTAAAAAAAAGTCGTGCAATACAAAGTACAGGAATTATGTACTTAAATATTATAGCCAAGACAATGAGATAAAGTAGGGATATAGAACTGTGAAACATTACTGTTTATATTTTCATATGCAGTAAATGCACCAAAACAAGTAAATAAACATTGCTGGATACCTTCGCTAAGACTAGAGGTATCTTTGGTAAATAACGATCATTGCAACATGAAAACACAAAATCTTCAAAGCGAATAGAGCTACGAAAGGTTTCTATTAAATAAAGGAACAGCCTTTTCATTTCTGTTTAAACATAATTAATTAATAGACAAGGAGGAAATATTTCGGTTCAATCATCATCCCGATCATTTTTTCTCATGAAATCATGTCTATTATACTTACCTTTCATTAATAAATCCACCAAAAATGTATCTTTTTCATAATATATTTTCGTTTAAGAGAAATGTTCCTTACTTTTCATTCGGGGATGAGGAAATAGTCTTTCCCATCGCACACCAAACTGTCTCAAATTGGTGGTTTGAAATAGTTTTTCAACAGTAAAGTAACCAGTAACCATGACTAGATTAATTGCAGTCTCCAAACATTATACGATACGAGACAAAAAAAAAAGTAAACGTTATGTCCTTCTTTTGACATTTTATAGTCATTTACAGAGCTGCTGTAAGACAAGACATTGTTCATTACAGTTATGTCATAGGTCTTTGTCTCACAACGTTATTTTATTTTAAACTCCGTTATTCATAAGCAAAAGTAACGATTTAAAATCATGAATATCACAAAAACGAAATATTAAGAAGCATCATTAAATTGGTAAATGAAGCTGACCAGATTTGTTTGATACATTGTTTAAAAAATATGCAACCGCTGTTAAAATATTTAAAACGAAAAGAAGATGATTTTTTAAATAACTTAATTTCAACAAAAGAATACACTACTTTGTCCGTATCTCTGACTTCACATTGGACAACAAATATTTCATTGTATTCGTGACTTAAAATTCCGAAACATTTTCTTCTCTTATTGAAACTTGTCATATATCTGCGTGACATTCCTCACAATTGTGAACGAAAAAGCTATAAGAAAGAAATCCGAAAATAGTGACTTGTGTAGAGCATTTTCAAAGTGCTGGAACACCAACGCGTGGACATTCATATGTATCATCACATCAAGAACATAACACCGAAGAGAAATTTTAAATGAGAAAACAATCTTGTTTTCTTATATAATGAAAGTAATAGTCTCTCTAACTTTAAAAAAAATTAAGACATCCTGTGCTTTCTAAAAAAGAACTTAATGACGGTTGCGAGCATCCTCCCGCATTCTTCTTTGGTTAAGGAGATTCCTCAATTTCTGAAGGTTGTTTTGTGTTATCGGATCTTCTGGTCTCAATCTCAAAGCTTCTAAGTATGACTGCTCAGCTTCCGGCAATTTTCCATTGACATGCAACATTGCTCCCAGATTCATATGGCTTGTAACTTCCTGTTGATTAGAAGTACATTTAATTTTATTATTAAATAAAAATAATTTTCAGGTAACAAGAAAAGTTCTGTTGCTGTTGAAAAAAAGGATTTGTAAAACCAAT
This sequence comes from Latrodectus geometricus, assembly GCA_026290005.1. Taxonomy (NCBI): domain Eukaryota; kingdom Metazoa; phylum Arthropoda; class Arachnida; order Araneae; family Theridiidae; genus Latrodectus; species Latrodectus geometricus. Next base: position 302,079 of record JAPDSC010062697.1, on the reverse strand, counting down.
AGTTCGTATGATTAAACCGTTAGTGGTAAAGGGTATCTTTTCCTTGTCTTACCTGTTTTCCTGCATCGTTTCTCAGACATTTTCACCAAAGCGAACATTTAAATGCTTTTTCCTTATGTTATGTAGAATGAACGTAATCATTAGCTGAATTTGTTCAGTTATTTATTACTTTGTAAAGTAATAAATATTTATTACTTTGTAAAGTAATGAAAAGTGTATTCTACTTAAAATTCTTGTAATCTCAAGCGAATTAAATGCCATAAAACTATTTTAGAATATTTTTAACAATTTAAACGTAAAACCGTCCTGAAAAATATTTAAGGTTTCCGGTTTAATTTATTTTGGATATTAAAATTTATTTAGTTACTTCAAGAAAACGTTTTCATAATTTGCTTGTTTTACTAATAAAGTTGCTACCAAAAACATTGATATTTAATGATGATATGAGCAATACAGTTTTATTAAAATAATATTATCATAAATTAAGTTTTAATATTACGTCTCTGAAAAATGAAACACAACAGAAGTGTCATTTATGAGAATTATTTGTAAGTGCCTTCGAAGAGAAATTTTCTTCTTGTATAATATGAATTTGTGAAAAATTCATACATATGTCCGTTCATACTCACTTACACAATTTTAGATTGGTGAGGAAATTAGGAAAGTAGACTTACAATTTTAATAACAATTAAAATTGACTCCTTTCTAACTTCTTCAAGATAAACAATTTTTCTCCATTTTTAACTGTTAAAAAAGAAATAATGTCTCTCTATGAACGTTTTGTTGATATGTGTTAAAAAGTGGATTATTTACACTAAGCGTTCAAAGATTGATTTCGAGAGTACAGATTGCAAAATCTAAGAAACTCATTTTGCGTGAATGAAAGACATTAACTAACATCGTTCATCACTGAAGTGTGTCATTTTGAAACTGTCAGCCCATAATAACACAGTTGTTACTATGTTTCTGTGTCAGAAAGAGCTATCATTAACGAAATATTTTTACTACTGTCGCATAGTTCTTTGAAAATATAATTTGATGAAGATTACAATCCTACAACAAAAATTTCTTTATTCAAACTTTTTCCCAAAAATTTAACTAGATAATTATCAATTTTTATTTATACTAAATAAAGAGTGCTAACAAAACGCTCCCATGAGACTTCAAAGTTTGACACAGAAGTAGCCCCAGTTTTTTCTTCTTAATTTTTTTCGCATATTAATACTATTTTTTTGCATTTCTCACATCGGTATGTAAAAGTTTACAATAAGTTGGAAAATTACTGTCTTTGTAATAGTACTTATTCAATTAAATAATTTCTATTTTGATACACTTGTATTGCGCTTTTAATTTTATTTTTAAAGTAGAGACAAAACTATTCTGGTTACTTAGTACAAATTATACACATTATGACGTAAGCATAAAACGAGTAGGATAAACTTATTCCCATATATGAATTTGTAATACTTTTTAATATTTAGCAAACATGAATGATTAATGTTAGTGAAGAAACATGTAGCATAATTGGAAAGTTAACCCTAATACTTTTAAAAGTTACTATTTTTAAGAAGATGTGTATAACTATACTTTAGATAGAACATAGTTAGCTTACATTTGGTTTCAGCTTTACTGCTACCAAATAGTAGGTCTCAGCTTCTTTATTTCGACCAGCTTGCCTATAATAAAGGAAAAATATATGCACAATCTATATAAATTCATTTCTTCTAAAAATACTTAGAAATACTTATGAAACTAGCATTTCTTCTAAGAAATACTTATGAAACTAGCATAAACTAGCATTTCTTCTAAGAAATACTTATGAAACTAGCATAAACTGAATTTTTAACCCTAAGAAATACTTAAAGTTAAAAACACAGTTTATGCTAGTTTTATAAGATAGTAACACAATTTGTAACGCATTTATAATTAAAGTTTCTTTCGCATTTATAAATAAAGTCTCTTTCGCATTTATAATTAAAGTCTCTTTATATGATTAATCGTATCATATAAAGAGAAGACAAGAAACAATATTTTTTCTGCTAATCTAAATATTCTATGATTCTTAATTACAATTTTAATATTTTCTTGTTATTAATGAACATTAATAATATGAAACTAGTTTTTTAATAATACCACATAAGGTTAAAAATATAGAACGAATACCGTTAGTTAGACGACAAAGATAAAAATAGAAATTTAAGATGATAAAATTTGGTTAATGTTTTAATTTTTAAGAAATGAGTAAAAAACATTAGTCACTAAATAAATTTAGTTATATGATATGAATTAGTAAAATAAAAAAGGGAAATTATATATATATATATATATATATATATTTATTTATTTATTTATTTATAAAAGACTTCTTTTTTCTGACATTTAATTTTTATTAAATCATTAGCACTCGGGAAAAAAATAAACCATAAAATTTACTAAAATACATTGATAAATGTAGAATTACATTTATTCTAAAACCATTTTAAGCAAAATGTAAAGACAGAGATTTTTATGATAAGTTTCATTACAGTATAAAATTTTTGTTTTCTTTCAAAGCCAAATATCTAAAAATGATAATAATTTGGGAAATTGAGAATATTTTGTTCAGTTACTGCTTTTCAAAATTTAGATTTGTTATTTAAAATCTCTATAAATATTATAATAAAATTAATTAAATTATTCTAAATTACAAAAAATACACATACATTATAAGGCATAATATCTCATTCATTTGGCTTGAGCAATCTTTTCAGTGATAATATTTTAGCATTTGGTTGACTTTTTTAAGTTTGTTAAACAACACTCACAAACCTCAGCAATGCAAAATTTATGAAAATGTACACACGTGAAAAATTATATATAATTAATTGTTAATTTTATCGAAAAACTTTATGATTCGAATCTAATGAGTATAAAAGGCCACCACCTCTTACACTCATAGAAAGAATTAACCACCACGAAAGTTTTTCGAAACTAAAAAAAAAAAGGAAATTTATCAATTATTTTAGATAAATGGAATGAACTATAAGTAGTTATTTGATAATCTCCTAGTTTTTTTATCTGCTCATAACTCAGAGATCGTTTTTTAAATCATTCCTTTGGGTATTCTTTAAAGTTCGCTTTAAATCAAGTGTCTTCCTTCAAAAGTAAGCACTTTAAATTTAGCATTATATAAGCACTTACTCTCTTTATCTCTTTCTTATTCTATAAGACACTCAGTCAATGGATTCAATTTCGTTCGAATTTAATCATCTTGAGTATTTTATTCGTAAATTTGTGTTACTAGTGGAAGGAGCTCAAAGTTTATTCGTTTTTGTTGGAAAACGACTCAGAAAGATTCATTCTCTTCCCTATTCTTTTATTACTTTTATATTTTAAAATAAGAGTTTCATTTTCGCAATTCGCTCATTTAAGGGATAAAAATAAATTTTAAAAAATGATCTCTCTCATTGTGTCTTATAAAATATTTCATTGCCAAAATAATATTTTTAAAGTAAATATTTAGTTTAAATCAATTCTTATCATTTTCACTTGTTTTGTTGTAATAACTAATAAAACTAATTGGCAGTTAGCTGAATAGAAAATAAGTGGTTTGATTTGATTGTCGTTCAACGGTTACTTTTTCACTCAAAGGCTAACTGAAACCTAAAGTTGAAAGCAAATTCCGAGCCACTACATGAATCCAAGTCCAACGTGGGACACGAATCGACAAACTGTTTAGCTGAATTCCAAAGCACCAACCATTCGGCTGCCACTAGACTTAAGAAATGAGTTGATGCAAGAAGTTTCGTTGTCGCATTCTCTCTGTCTACAACCACTTTTTATTTTGATTCAAGAGCTTATTATATAGTGAAGTCACAATCAGAGTTAAAAAAAATAGTTTTTTATAGGAAGATATGAAGATGCTGATCAATAAAAATTTAATTTGTGGTGTATTAAGGACTGCGCAAATGAATTCTAAAATAGAATAACAACTTTGTTGCATGCCTTTTCATTTATTTTTTGTAAATAAAACTGATTGAGTAAAAATATAGTTGTTCTGATAGGTGTTGAACAAAATAAACATTTTTTTCGTTTTCATTAAACTCTTTAACTAAAATGAATTACTTGAGCATTATTTAACGATAGTATTAGTCTTTAATTTAATGAAAAAGTTTATGAAAGGTTGTGACTTACAAAGCAGAAATATTGCTGAATATGTTAACATCAAACTATTGAGATGGAGAACAGAGAAACTATGGTGATAAAATGCTTTTCAGAGATCGAAAGACTTTTATTGAAAATAATATATTTAAACCAACACTTCTTTTGCTGAGATTCACTTTAAGTAAATATAAAAAATATTTCAATACATTGATTTTGTCTAAATGCATATTCAGATATTTAAGTCAGAGAAGATAGATGCTTAATAAACTTAATATATACATGTAGTTTTGAAACTCAGGTCTAAGTCGACTACCTGCAATTCAATGTTTAATATTTACCTTATAAGAAATTGTAAATACTTATGCTTGTGAAATTCAAGCAGAAAAAAATTAAATTATTATTGTTTTATAAACTGCTAGCCACCCAAATTGCATCACCAAAAATGACAAAAGATATCACAATAAAATTTATTTTGTAGATAACATGTTCACCAAGTATCAAATGATTATAAATTTATAGACTTCTGAGAAGTATGGTTCTTGTCAAAATCTGTAACCAGAGTAGACCTCATGGTTGGAGGTCACCACTGCCACATGCCTCGGCATTGATTCAAAGAGACTTTAGATGTAATCTTGGGATACTTCAGACCAAGCAGCTTCTACGCGTTACCAAAATTGATCTGGTGTGGCTGCTGAGGATATAATCTGGGTCAATCTTTAAGCAATTATAAACATTTTTTCTATCGGCCAAAGATTTGGAGAGGGAGCCAGCCAAGAAGCTATTCATTCTGGCGATTGACGAATAACTCTTGGAGAATGCGTGCCAGGTGTGGTCGCGCATTATCCTGTTGAAATATGGCTATAGGCAAAGCCTGAAAGTAAGGAAGGATAACTGAAGTAAAAATAAATTAGCAAGTGTGCTTGAAATTTTTTAACCTTGTGGAATACTGCAAATTGTTCCAGAAATCAAAATCAATATCCAATAATTGCCTTTTGCCAAATTATTTTTTACATTGTATTGAAAAAATTTTATTTTTTAACATCCTTTTGCTTTTAGATATATTGACTATTTTATTATTTTCAATAATTTAGATTTTAGTGATATTTCTACATTAATTTATCCAAACAAGCTTTCCATTATTAAAACCAACATTTCTTACAATAACAGTGAATTCTTAGATTCATTTACAAACATTAAAAATTCAACTACATTTGTACATATTTTTTCTCGATAAAACCAGTCAATTTAATTTTAAAGTTAATAAATTAATATATTAAAAATCCAACATTTCTTTAGAAATTAACAGAAATTTAGCATTTAATGAATTAAAACGCATATACCACATTTTCAATAATCTAAAATTTATCAAAATACAAGCTAATCGCTTAATTAATCAACTTAAAAATAATAATTTTCTAATTGATTTTATTTTAAAATATGTAAGAAGTAGGGAATTGCTTGTATGATTGAAGTAATGTGTAGTGTTTCTAAATACAGAAGGGTCACCCAAGCATTGAAGTTCTTACAAGAATAATTAGGTTTAAAAATTAGAAATATTTTAATAAAAAAAGCTCTATGCTGGTATTGTGTATAGGAAGTATATTAAAAATCTTCTCAGCATTCAAGAAACATATATATATATATATATATATATATATATATATATATATATATATATGAATGAAAGATTTTATGTTACTCGAACAAACCCAAAACTTCTTTAGAAAGTGGAACAAAAGAAACATATGGCTCATTTATTAAGTCTCCACTTTCAAAATTGAAATGCAAGCTTTATTTTTTAAGTGTAAAAATTGTTTAAACTTACCATCTGAAGTGTAAAAATTGCTTTATAAGTGAAGGAATTTTGGAGTTCTAAGCAATTTCATATACTGACTATAAGCTGAATAAAACAGGTTTTTTTTAAGATATTGTCTACTTGTTGCGTTATAAATAAGAAGTTTACACTAAACTAAACATAAATTACGTGATGTATCAATTAAAATAGACATCACTTGTACCACTTTCGAATACGGACGTGTGAAAAAAAAGTGGTAAACCATTAGAATAAAAAGTAATTTATCTAAAAATTTTGTATGCAATTTAAAACTTAATTAATATAATATATTATTAAGCTAATTATATTAAATTCTGTTAAGGTGAGTTTTGTATTGTCAAGCCTGAATTAATAAGGTTTCTAGATTTTATTGTGAACTCAAACTTTTTAATTTCTTACTTAATTAAAAGTACTTAGTTAACTATTCTTATTTAATTTAAAAGAGTTCATATATTTTCCACACGATATATGCTTTTGTCAGGGAAAACTCTAAAATTCATAGTAAAATGTATGAAAATATACATAATTTTTTACCTTAAAGTATTGGCAGCATTGAATACAATTTCATATTCATCCATTGAGAGCTCTGCTGCTCTAACGTAAACATCAGCTGCTTCCTCGTGGCGTTCACATTCAGACAAAAATTGACCTATTTGGGATTAAGAGTAAAACGTATTGACAGATATGTCATTTAATTTATATTTTAAATTGTATAAAGAGAATGAATATGACATTTACAAAATTATTATAAATGATAATTAATGAACTGATTTATTTCTCATTGCTTCGATATTAACTCATTTTCTTCTTCTTCCAAATAATAATTATAACAACATTGTTTTGAAAGGTCAAAAAGCCATTGAAAATGTATATTTATACCACAATAAACAAGATTTGTCTGTTACTAATAAATTAATATAATTTAATATTGCATCTCTGAATCTATTAATTTTGTCAGTTCCTTCCATTTGACAATATTCCTTTTAAGGGGGGGGGGGTTCATCTATTATAGTTGATTATTTCCCAAAAGTTAAGGTTCATGTTTTCTAAAAATAGATGCATTGTGTAGAAAAATTTATCGAAATTTACTGAGTACAATTTATTCTTTTAACTTTTGTTTACTTTATTTCCGATATTGAGCATTAGAAAAATTTATGGTAAGGTGTTTTTATAAAGAATGTTATAGTTTAATCACACAGACTATGAATTCTAGTTAAAAAAGTTATTTTTTTCTGACTGATTATCAGATGTCCGTTTGATTTCAGTAAACCAACATCATAAGATATTTTGCATAACTAATTATTTTAGAAATGTTTCTATTTTACACCTGTATCGTATCACTTCCATGGGCTTGTGGCACATAATTTTTTGACAGCTATAACTGAATTATCAGTGATACTAAAAGATATTTGAATAATTAAGCAATTGGAAAAAAAGATTCAATAATTGTTTTCAAAATATACTTTACGCAAACCTATATAAAATAGTATACTATATCTAAAAATATTTATCCCGCCCAAAATCATTGAAAATATGGCAATCTTTCAACAACTATCCAATCCATCTTGTGCAAGATTAGACCATTCAAAAAGAAATGATAAATTTTAAAAATTTAGAAGACTAACATTTTTTATATGTTTGATGGAATACATTAAATTTTGATTCAAGTATTTGTTCACAATGCATCTTAAAGTTTCATTTGGGAAGTCTGCAAGTTTAGAACTGCTTATACCCATACAAAGAATTTTAAATACTTACCGTAATGCTGATAAACACTTGAGTCATTGGGTGCGATAAATTTCGCTTTCAGAAACCATTGCTCAGCTTCTTCTAGACGCCCCTGTAATAAAATGGATACATTCATACTTTAATCCGAGTTAGATACAAAATTGCCAGATATATAGAATTTCAATTCTTTAATAATAAATTAAAAATTAAAATAAAAAATAAAAAATGATTGAAATGAAAATTTATTCAGTCTTATAAAACATTTAGACATTTTCACAATATTTATAATAATTAAAGAAAAATCATTGAGTTACACTAAACTATTCTTATTCATTAGTAGTTCGTAAATGCTATATTTTACTTACAGTAAAACACGCATTTTAAATTACAGATTGTAGATTCAGATTCCAATAAAATCAATAGTTTAAAATTATTAAAATTTAATTGAATGAATTCATTTCTAAATAATTTAACGTATTTAAGTCTTAAGCTAATTTTAAATTAGGAAATGATAAAAAAAATTCTGTAAACGTTTATGTGAATTTCTTTATAGATGTTATGCACATAAGTAAGAAGTTTCAATATTAAAAATAATATAGTTTTCCTGATTTATTTACATATAAAAGTCAGTCATGATAATGTTAATATACGATATTTACCCATTTGGAAAGCAGTTTAGCATAGGTTAGATGAGCCGGTATATGATCAGGCTTCGATCTCAAAGCTTCTCTATACCAATGTTCAGCATTTACGAAATCTCCCATTTTAAAATATGCTTCTCCTGGAATAAAAAAGAAATTTCTTATAATTTATGGTAAATAAATTTTTTTAATTTTAATTTAATTTATGTTTCATGTGTTATGATTTATGTTTTCTTCAATGATTCAAAATAAGTAGGTTTGTGTTCATGATAAAACGAAATTTGAAAACCAATAATTTTGTTATAAAATGCTTAAACATACCCATCATATTATAGAGAGATTGAGGTTGATAATGATCCGGCATTTTTCGAACAGCTTCATGGTACACTCTAACTGCTATCTGTAAATATAAAAAAAAACATATGGAAAAAGATTTTTTATATTTAATAATTCTAGGAAAAAATGTATATCTATAAAAATTTACAAAATATACTATAAGTATTTATAATAAGTAAATAAATTAATTTATAATAAGTAAATAAATTTATAATAAGAGAATAAATTTATATGGATATTATAATGTTATGATACAGTTAAATCATTTATGGATGTCTGATATGTTTAAATCATGCTGAAATAATAAAAAAATGGGTTTACTAATAAAAAAATATCTTACAAGATAAAATTGAATCTTACTGAATAAAATTCCAGCAAAAGAACAGCTTGACAATAAAAAATAATTTGAGATTTTTAAAATATTAAATTTTGAATGATACTTCCGTCTTCAATAATCTTTTAATAAAATTAATATTTAAAAAATATAATAAATATATTTTTGAATAAACTTGAATAACAGTGAAGCAATTAATTTTCTATATCTGTTACATAAAATAATGCGTAGATTATTTTATGTAACGCATATAGAAGAACGTAACAGATAAGAGAACGCGGTGTATTCTAAATTAAAATTTCTTAAATTTACGTATTGTTTGAATAATATGATTATTTATATTCTAATTAAAATTATAAAACAAGATGCAATTCAGAAAAGGGACAGTTAACAAATTTAATTGTGGAACAAGAACGTTCTAAATTATTTTTCCTTTTCCTTCTTATTTAACTCTTTTAAATTCATTTGATATTAAAATAGAGTCAGTGATAAAAATATTATTTAACAATACGTCATCCTTTACGACTATACGATAGGGAATGTTTATTATTTATTAATTATTTAAGTGCAAAATTTTAGATTTTTTTGTTTTGTAAACTATTTGAGTTTCACTGATTAAAAGAAACCATTGGTTTCTTATAAGCAATCATAAAGCAGAAAGATGAAATATTTTTTCATCCCTATATCTATCAAATAAATGTTTAGCAAAAGCATACTATTAACAAAAATAAGATTTTCTAAATGTTTACACAAGAAAGAAATGTGTTGTTTTAGGAATGCACAACAAAAAACAATTACTTTACGTGTACAAAAATTGCGAATTGTCATATACGTCTGGTATATTTTTAAGAATTATTAAAAATGGAAGCACACTATTCAGTTGAAATTTTTCAGACTGTTCAAGTATAGCAATTATATGAAAAATGTGAAAAAAATAACGTATATTAAAAAAATTAGGTTTGTATTCCAAATTAAAATACTCGAACTTTCATTTAATAATCAGAAGTGATATAATTAGAGTGAACTTGACTAAATTCTAAGCTTGATACATATTACGATTATTATACGAGGAATTTGAGATTTGGTATTTCCAGAAGTATGGTTTGTCTTGGTGAATTCCCGAAGTTAGTTTTGTAATTTATGTTATAATAATTATTATAAATCAAAAAATTGAAAAAAAATTACATCATATTTTCCATCATCAGCATATAATCTTCCAAGATTGAAGAGCGCAGATATTCTAGTGCTCTCATGCATCTTGGGATCCTTGAGGCCGGCACTATCCAGTTCAGCACAATGTCTATATACCTAAATTAATAATGTAATTTAATTATCAAGTGATCAGATGATACAAAGTCATTGCAATTTAGAACAACTTGAAAATTTATAAACTTCAACTTTTATAAATAATCCAGAAAATGTTTTAGAGTAAATTATTCACACGAGAACTCAATATTTTCAGGTATTTGTTAACTAAATGTTTGACTTTTGTTAATTCAATACCTATAATATTGATTGCAAATATTTTAAATTTAAGAAATATAGTACAGTTAGGAAATTTGTAGTATGTCCTTAAATTTTAGCTTAATGATTCAGAGATATTTATATATGACATGGGAGAATTTTAAAATTTTCCATATGCGTAATTCCAGACGTTTTGGGATGAACATGGACTAAGATTTTATTTGTACTTTCAGTATTGGCATTGTAGCCACTAAACGCTTAACGAATATGTATCATAAAATTATTAATGTAGTCTTACTCTTGATTCTTGTTCATTTCTTTAATATAGCATTTTAAACTATTTTTATAATATAAAATTTTTTCTATATATTATGTCAAAATCAAAAAAGAATTATGGTTTTTTTTGGCAAATATTTTATGGATTTAGTTATTTAAAATTAACTCTTTGAGTTGCAATGAATTTCTGGACTTTGCTTTAGATAAAAAATAAGTTTTTGCTGAAGTTACTATTAAAAATGGATAAAATGTTGGCTTGTTTTATCAGCTACAATACAGACTGATAAATATCAAACACAATAAGGTATATCATTTTGTGTTATATTTGAGTAGCGTGCGCAAAATATCATAAATACTAAATATTAAATTAATATTGGGATAATGTTTATATAAAATGTCATTGCATGTTAAATTGATTTTCAATTGAAATATTGTCATTTTTGAAAGTAAATTTATTCTCAAATCGTTTTCTTTTTGTAATGTTGAGTCTTCTTTAATCCCTATCAGTATAATGACAGAATCCATTTTTTCTTTGCATTAAATGTTCCATGATATCGTATTTAAATCATTTGTTTGCCAGGTACACAACCTTACACTTTTTTGAATAACTTCAAATTAATTAAATGAAACAATAATTGGCCTAGATTATCATGTAACTAGTTGATAGTTTCATGAACATTTAAAGGTATAAATTAAAAAGAATATTTTTGCAATATCATGATAAATGAAATGGAAAAGAAACTTCTACGCACATTGATTATTCAAAACAAATACGTACCTTTAGTAAGGTTTACTGTTTCAATTATAATTTTTAAAAACCAAAATATATAATATATGTTTAAGCGAAAATTAAACTTTTATTATATATATATATATATATATATATAAACATTTTATACTTTATCCATTTACTTCTAATGAATCGATAAAATTGAAAAATGCTAAAATATTTTATAAAAAATATAATAATTTAATACGTACCCCTGCAGCTTCATCTTTTCTTCCCATGATTCCGAGAACTAGACCCATATTTAAATGTGCCACTAAAATGAAACACATTTTTTTCATTGAAATGATTTTCCTTTTAATTGCATTGGTTATGAATGAACTCTTTTTACGTTCTGGGCAATAATTGAAAAGTATATGAGAGTAATTAAGCAACCATATTGATTAAGATTGCTGAATTTGCAAACTTAAATTTTAATTAGTATTTCATTTAGTGTTTCATTAAATTCAAGTTTTAAAATGAACTCTGATGAATGAGAAACAATTTTACTGCAGATATTATTTAAATTAAGATAAAATAATCATTTATATCACTCAAATAGTTTTTTAATTAATTGAAATAAAATTTCTAAGGAAAAATGCTTTTAAAGACCACTAATTAAGAAAATATCTTTTACTACAAGCAGATTTTCAATTAAAATAATACTTCATGATTCATTATTTAACTTTTAAGTGCAATTTACGCCTTGCAGCTTAACAATTAGGGAGTTGTATTTTCACTTCAAGTGTCGATTCTTGAAATGGTCTGGATTCCATTCTAAACTACAGATCCTGGACAAATTTGCTCTCGTGTACAAAAATGAAAAAATTGAGAAAAAATGCTCAATTGCCCAAAAAATGTGAGAAATGATTTTACAATTTACTTAAACTACTATCATCATGTAAAAATATTGCTTTTTATTAAAAAATTATTAATTATTTTAATGAATAATATATTTTACTGGAGACTGATTTTTCTAATTTTTTGTGCAATTTAATTTAGAAACCAAAAAGGAATCCGTGGTGAAAAGATTGAATATTTCAACAAATATTAATTTTTTTTATTGAACTTTGAAGTTGAATTGAAATTGCAAAAAAAATGGTAAGAAAATGTAGCTAATATTGAAATTAAATTTTATCAAACTCATTATAACGTTGTAATTGTTGTTATATGATACAAATTCATGCCTTACAGTAGCAAGAAATAACTCATTTTCTTTATCATTTTACATTAAAATACAAATCCATTGCAATTTTTTTAAATTACTTAAATTTCGAACATGTTATGGATATTCAAATTTCTAATACAAATTTATAGGTATTAACTTCAATAATATTAAAATAATTTTTTCGTGAATAACGGCTGTAAGTTAAGTTTGTAATTTAGGGAAATATTAAATTTTCCATGAAATTAAAACTGTAGTTACTTTTATTTAAATGCATTGATATTATTATTTATTTTTAATTATTGATTTTTCAGTATTCCTTGTCAATTAAAATACTTTTTCTATCAATAATAGTTTAAAAGTATTTTCCTTAAGACATCAAATTCTAAAAAAAATTAACAAAACTTTTGTTTCCTTCTAAAAAAGCACGCCATTGACCTAATAAGTAAAATTAAATTTTATTTCGTAAAATATGTATAGGAATATATTAACATAAAATGTATATTTTATTTTTTTGTATTTGAAATATGCATTTTGAGAAAGACGCATCATATTTTTCTATATCCTCACAATTATCAGCTATATTAATTGTTGTAAATAGGAGAAAAAAGATGCAATTTCCTATTATATCGAGAATTTAAGAGAACCATTTACAGACTAAAAATAGCTTTTGCGTTAATAAAGGTATTGTTAGATTCTTATACATACATAAATCAATGAAAAGACGCGAAAACCTTTTCTTTATAAATATTTTATCTCTTAAGAAATTTATACTTTTTATTAGGTAAAACTGAAATATATTTCGTTTTCAATCATTGCTTACTAAACGTTTAAAAGAGCACTTTCGGATTTCAAGGTTTGAGTTTCTATGTGGCTCTAACGAAATAGTACTGTACCTACCTTGTTTTCCCAGTTTATATGTGACTGGTAATTTTTTAAGAGTAAAAACTTTGACAATTGAATACGTCTTACATCAAAATGTTGAGCTTATGAATACGCAGAATCAAATTAATATGATTCTTTAGTAATAGACATTAAAATATATGTATATACCTTTCAAACTAAATATTGAAGATGTATCCTAAAAATGCATCTTAAGTTTGAGAAACATAATTTCTTTGTATGAAAACAAAGGTAATCAAATGCTCCACTTTCTAATATTTAGTAAAAGTGAAAGCAAATTTATTCTACAGTAACTAATTCGTAATGCCACATTTTAGAAACTCGCAATACATTTAATCAAAATTTATCATTATATCAACTTCAATATAGCTGTGAATAATAGTGTAATAAATCAAGTTTTCATTTTTAAGCGTATAAGTCTGTAATTATTTTATAAATGATCTGTGAATATATAATAGGGTAAAGAATTATATTTCTCCATATAATTTAATTTGGATTCTAATGTTAAAAAACAAAATAACACAAACAGATGTATCTAAAAAGTTTAGCCAATTGTTTAGTGATAAAACGAGTTATTTTTAAAATGGGCTCTTACATACATATGATAAAACAATTTATATACTATTTTTCATCTAGATTTTGTAATTTGAGTAAGTCTAATAAAATTTAAAATTTGCATTGCAGTGTAGTAAATCATTAGTTTAATATAAGTATTTACGATAAATTAGTAGCAACTGTGTAGTATATGTATATAACATTACTTCGAACGCAAGAAAAAGAAGCTGCAAGCCAATGATGAAAACTCAAATGGCTCAAGCGCTTTCAAGGTTAAAAGAAAAGATTATCTGATATTCGTGAAAAACAAAAAGTGAAATATAATAAAAAACTAAAATGTTGACAACATGTTTAACTGTTCGCTAAGAAATTTTATTTTCTATCTGAAGATAATTGAGAAAAATAGCTTTGTTGTTATGAAGATACAAATTTTTAAAATTAAAAGAAGTGAGGATGTATAAATAGGAAGGTGTGCAAAAATTTTACATTCGATTTATTAAAAGATTACGTTCCTGAAATCTCAATCCCGATGGATGCTGTCGAAGTTATATATTTTGAATAAATATTAAGTAATAATGTTCCCAACATTCTTATTAGCAAATATTAAACAAGTTCATTAGAAACACTATACATGCATAGAAACAAAATTGATTACATTTCCTTTCAACTTTACTATCTTGTTATAAAATGTTTTACAAGTTTGTTATAAAATCTTTATAGTTCGGTTAATTTTATGAATCCACACAGATTCTGCGTGGAGAATTTATTACCATGTTTTCATACAGAATAGGAAAAAAATAAAATTATACTTACCTTGTTTGAAAATAATTTATTCTATAAAATCTTGTTGTGAACATCTTACTAACAGAGAGTACATTCACAGAAAACAGGTTAAGTACTGAATGTAATAAGAGCAGATCAAAGTCAGATAAGAGAATTTAACTTAATCCCTATTGAATATACGTGCTTAAAAACATGTTTAATGATGTATTTTGTGGGTAAAATCTCTATTTTTAAAAAGAAAAAAATAAGTTAAGTTTGTATGAAAAATATAAAGTTTAGATTGAAATTATTCGTGAGTTGATTTATGAAAAGTTCCTCTTAACAATTTGCAGGAATCAAAATGTGGATTAATTTTTAGAAAAATCACATTCTTCTCTTTTGATTTTTAAAAATTTTTTGGGAAAGATTAATACTTTTATAACACTTCATTTCATTTGTCAGAATAAACTCTTGTTAACATATTCGAATTTATAAAGAAAATATTTTTCCAATGCGTTTGATGATACGAAATAATCGATAAATGAAAGTTGTTTCAAAGCATAGAATTCTTTCAATTGAAACGAAAATAACTTTGAATCTTGTTTTTAGCGTTTTTATCACTAGTTTTTTAAAAATTTTATATTCGCATACTTCCATGTAATTTTTATACTGCTATTATATTTTTTTACAATTATATAAGGCTCATTTTTCTATCGTAATCTAATAATAATTGCAAGTAATCAAATAAATAAAAAGCGAAATATTATCTAACTCTTATCAAAGTATAAATAAAAAATTTATATTTTACATTAAAATATTTGTAATAATTGTAGAATTATGCTATTTTATAATGTATGATATAGTCAGAGCTCAAATTTTACATGGATTGCATTTTTAAATAATATATTTACCAAATATGGTAGTTATATATAGTTTCAATTAATTTCAAATAATTGTGATTTAATGAAATGTTTTTCTTGCACTTCGACTTTTAAAATGTTTGAAACGTTAAATTTTCTTGATTCTAGAAAATCATGAGTTATCACGCAATCTATTCTTTAATTATTATTCCAATTACGCTAATAAACTTTTATTTGTTATAAAAATAAAAAAGAAGTTAAACTTTGAGATTTAAATCTATATTGAAACAAATTGAAGTTATGAAGTATTTGCCTTTATATGTAATTTTTATTCAGAAAATCAATAGCAAAAATAATATAAAAAATTGTTTCAAGTTTCAGATTGTATTTCATATTACTTAAGTAGTGAAAAAAATGCAAAATTAAGAAAGCAATTTTTTATGGTCAAGTATTCTGGCTTCCAGATATTTTGTCACATTTCTATTATTATGTAACTGAAGTATTTTTATTTAGCATTTGTGTGTAGAAAAACATGGTTTTTTAAAAACACGTAAGCATAATTAAAAAAAAATAATGTGTAGGCATTTCCTAAGCAAACTATATATAAAAATTATTTGAAAACTTTTGAGGATGGGCAAAAAAGAGCAAATATTTAAATTACGAGTTTAATTATTTTTTAAATAAATTATCTAGACTGTCAATTACTGTTATAGTCAAAATTACATCTTTAAAAAGGATTTTCACTTTTTAATTTAAATTTTTTCCCTCATAAATGCTTAACAAAAGATTATTCTTGTGAAATAGAGTATCCCCTTTATTTACTTATTTCTAAGAATATGTAGAATTTATATGATTTAATTAAATTTCTCTTTCAAACATCATTTACTTTGCAAACTGCATTAACAAATTTCTTATCACATTACATCTGAAAGAAGATCTTCATTAATTAAATATATTTAAGCGCCTTAAATTAAACTCTAGAATTAACTTAATTGTTTGAATTAATTTAAATGGAGATAGTTTTTATAAAATAATTTATTATAATACTTTAAATAAGGATAAGTAAATAAGATTTACTGTAGATACTTTTGAAATTTTTTCTATACATCATCTGGTATTGTGATTAATTTCAGATCAATTTTTATTTTATATGAAAACTAGTTTTGATTCAGAAAAAATATCAACGATGAATTAAAATTTCTGTTGTGAATTATTCTCTTGCATAGCTTCTTGCTTAATTTAGGATTCATTAAAAGTTTATTCAAATATTTATACTAACTTTCGTAATTTTTAATCACATTAAATATATTTGTACTTTCATGCGTTTTTATTATAATTAAAAAAATCACTATTGGGGATTAAGGAAATAACTTAAGCAATATTATTTCTAAATAGCACAGAATATTTTAAAATGCATAACAGAGAGCGTTTACATCTTTTAAAATTTTTAAAACATGTTTTAAGATATGAAAAAGTATGGCAAAGTTTTTATAGCAACCTAAAATTAAAAAAAATGTGTGCGGAAAGGAGATGTGTTAGATATTGTACAGACAAAAATTTCGTCAAAATTTTCAAATTCATATTTATATATGCATACTTTAATGCAATTAACTTGATCTTCTTAAATTTTAACAAAATTTTATATGAAGAAAGTCACAGTATTCTTTTTTAAAGTTCTTTTCTCAAGATGATTTCTTTTTTTACCGACTTACAATAAATTTATCTATGCACAAGTTGAAAGATTGTGAAATCATATTTAATCATCAGCAAAATATATTCGTCACAAAAATTTATGAAAATCTTCTTACTTGCTAGACGTGGTCTAAATTGAATTGCTAATTTGTAGCTGTAAAGTGCTTCTTCGTATCTCCCTTGTTCTTGCAATAAAATCCCTCTGTGAATGAAATATAAACTTTTTAGACGAATAATATTATAAGATTTCTAGTAAATTAAATTTAATTACATATATGAATTAAAAATGCTACTTAAGCGGAACTTTTAAGCAAAAAACATTGTAAAAGGAATAATAATTAAAATGGGTAAAATAGAATTATTTTTTATATTTTGTTTAATAAGACTATAAATTATCAAATTCATGAGTAATAAATTATTTTATGAATTCATATTATCTTCTAGTCTTAAAAACTATGCATAAAAACTATAAAAAGATGAAATGGAGCAAAATATCCATGATAACCAAAATTATTTGTGAAATAATATTGAAATATGTTTTACTTTTCTATGACAAAATACCTAAGATTGTGAAATATTGGAAGAAACGATTGATTTTCATAACTGAATAAATTAATTTTAAACTATAAATATTTATACAATAAGTTCTAATGTAGTAGATATATATTGACATAATTTTATATCTAATTTAAATTGCTAACTGTATGAAAAATTCGAGAAAAATAAAATTTTTCAAAGGAACTCAAAACTCCTTTTTCATAGCCATAAATATTTATCATGAAGAGGTCCACGGCCAAAAGTTGAACACCTCAGACATATATATATATATATATATATATATATATATATATATATATTTAAATAAACACTGTTACTGACAAGCAAGTGCATACAATGCAACATCACCTTTAAAGATTAAATAAGAAACACTCTAAACAAGGATAACAATCTGCAAAATTTTCCCTCCATTTTGCTAAAGAACTACAACTCAAAACTAGTCATATGGACACCTTATTGAAGTTGAATTTTTTAACACTATACTAAAATATAAATAATTTTAATTTAACTGTTTTTTATATTTATTAATTCACAAAAATTAAATATACCTATTGATAAATATTAATTTATCATTAAAATTAAATGAAGACAACTATTATTTTAAGGCCATTAAACATAATTCTGTTAAGATTTATAACTTCAAACTATACAATTAAATTTTGCAATTACTTAAAATTCATTCTTTTATCTGCAATTTCCCTCACCTAAAATAACATGAAGAATATTAAAACAATCCCCAGATTGTTAAATAGTGGATCGATCGTATTTATCTTTTAAAATTACTTTTCTTATCTCTATTACTACGGTGGAATGCCTATGAATTCTAATAACTAAAGAAATAACTTCGTAATTCGTAGCTACAGAAATTTCATATCATGCAAGTTAGTAAAACATTCGCATGATCCAATTTGAATATTTTCGATGAAACTGAGGAATTTTAAATTCCTTGTTTTCTATTTCACTATTCATTCTAAATTTTCATTGTAAAACTTTCGTGATAAAAATTGTTTTATTCTTTCAAAATTGTTTTATCCTTCTCTGCTTATAACTTACAATTAATTATTTTCACCTATTAGCATAAAGCAGAATTTCTTTCTCATACAATACACAAAGTGCAAATACTTCCTAATGACTCATAATATCGAAATTTGTTAAAAACGAATCTCTGTACTCTTTCTATTTATTCTATTTTATTATTTTTATTTGAATGGTACAAAATATAATTTTATTATTGTTTGTACTGGCAGTTTTGCTTACTTTA
>JAPDSC010062697.1:266135-276801 GCA_026290005.1 Latrodectus geometricus | reverse complement strand
CAATCTTATTAAGGAGTAATTAGTTCGTAGTTTTATAAATTACATAATACTGTCTCATCCAAAAAATATTATTTACTTGTTTGCCTTTGTACTGACTTTACAAATTTATTTGCCATTTCTTTTTCACTTTTCATTATGTAAGTCTTTTCACAGAAGCTTATAAAATGCATTCTTAAATTTTATGCACTGTTTTCATGAAACTCTTTCTGATTTGAGACATTAAAATAACATAGGATTCTTACTACTCCTCATTACAAAAGATTTTTAAAATTTTCATACTAACTAGCACCCCTTATTAAAATGCCTATAGGGGGAAAAGTTATACTTTAATTACTAAAATGACTATCAAAAAGGAAAAAAAGCTTGCTATAAATTTGATGTGATTCCAATTTCGTTGAAGTTAAGCGAAAGATAATTTAATGCTTGTGAATAGGAAAAAAGGCTGACTAATTAGCATTCTACTTCTGCTAAATGAATTTTCTACCAGGAAAATTGCTAGTTTTCTACATTTTGTAAAAGAACAAATTAGGCTGTCTCAGAGAGAAGGACTTTATTAGGATGCAACCATCTCTAGGGTAAAGCATAATTATCCCTTAATAAAATGTTATTGAATTAACTAATTTGCTATTATTTGCGACATATTTTTAAATAATTAATGATCTTAATTTATGAATAAATATGCCGCTGTTTTAAATAAATATTGTCTATAATTTATTTTAAAAACCTTAATTCGGGAAACCAATTTTATAGTATAAATTACCATTATTTATTATAAAAGAAAAAATTTGTTACATTTTAAAAACAAAAATAATTAAATTTCATAATTTTTTAAAAAAAATTGATAAGCATTGTATAAATTTTATATATTTTTAAATTTTAATATTGAATGTTTTATATATATAAAAATTAATTTAAAAACTTAACACTTTATGTTTCAATTGTAATATATGTGTGACTAAGAATTATATTTAAATTCCATAAAAACGTGTATAATAAATATGAATCCACAAAAATACTTACAATTATTTACATGAAACCTAAGCCTTTACAAATTTCTAAATATTTATGATAAAAGTGAAATCAATAAACTATAAATAAATATAGCTTACTTAAAAAATTAAATTTTAAACGTATATCTCACTCTTCAATAACAGAATTATGTTTAAAATCTATCATTATTTTTATTGATTGTATATAAAAAATTATTATAATATTATTTGTAAATATTTATGTAATTATTTTCATTAAATAACAAATAATTAAACATATAAAATTAAGAAATATGCAATTGAGAAATTTTTAAATAGTTTTATATATGAAAGAAATTAACATTAATTTATTTTCTAAAAAAATGTATGTATATGCTATATGTTCTATTGTTACTTTTACGTATTAATTAAATTTTTTTGATTATTTCAAATACTATTTATGAAACACTTTATTTTTATTTCTACTACTCAAATTGTTGTAAGATACAAATAATCTGTGTATAAATAAAATACAATTACTTCATCAATATATGAAATAATTTTAAAAGCATCAACCAGGAATAAATAAACAATATGAAGAAATGTATAAAAAATTTTAAGAATAAATAATGTATAAAAAACTTAATTTTATCTGCAAAGATATGAATGATTGTACATAAAATTTATTATAAGGCTATGGTTTATTTCTTTATACTTTTAATGCAATGAAGTCTTACCTGAAAGGGAATTTGGATAAGCTCTTTCAGTTGCACCCTTTGATGTATGAATAATTCATAAATAACGCAAACGCCAAGAACAGTGACTCCATGTTCCTTTGTCAACATTGATAATGCCGCACAAATCAGTGATGAATAAAGAAAGATCCATCGGCGAGAGGATAACTCTTCACAGCTTCGATATTCGCAGTACCTGATGTATAGCATAACACAGAGTAAGAAGAACAGGCAAGCTCCTACATCAGCTCTTCCAACGATTCCAGCTACAGCCTCAGTATGGATAGGGTGTGCAGCAAACAACAAGCCAGCTATTATAGTTGGAACAGGATTCTTGAAGAACAATGCCGATGCCATCCGAGTGAAAATGATTGATACCAGAGCATGTAAGAGAACATTGATAAGATGGTAACCCCATGGATCAAAACCTCCGAGCCAGTGATTCAAACGAAAGGTCAAGACGCACAGTGGCCTGTATGACTTATGAGATCCACTGTGAGTCAAAGGAGTTCCCCAAAAGTCGTTCTTGAAGAGAGCTCCAAGTGGGGTAGTTGGTAAGAGATCTTGGTTGGTCTTGATGGCTCGGCTGAAAAGTGAAAAATTCAGTTTTTTTTATTTATTTCATTTCATAAATCATTTTTAGTCTCTATATTTTAATACTATTTTTCTATATCTCGCTTAGAAATGCATTATGAATTCCGGAGTTTGTATGATGTTTATATGAAAAATTAAGCAAATTTATTAAAGAATTATAAATCATGAAAGGTAAAAAAAAAAACTCTTTTATGAGTATCGGTGAAAAAATAATTGGTTTTCAATTTCACTTCATGCTTTCATGTAATAAAACTTTATATTGTTAAACAACAAAATATTTATTAAATGTTATCTTTTTGTTATAGTTTGAATGAAATATTAATCATTCATTTCAAAGCTTATATATCTGATAAAAAATCATGTTTCAAAAATGTTATTTTTGTAATGTGCATTTTTACATATGAAACAATTTGTAAACATAAAGGCAACTAGCCACAATAAATTTCTTACTATAACTCATGAGTTAAATTTACTGAATTCAATCAGTTTCATCCATAAAGTTTAATTTTGAAAAGTAATTATAAACTTTTCTCTGTTTGCTTTGGAAAAGTGTTGAAAAGTATTCAGGTATGCTTTTCAAATTGAAATCCTAAAAAAAAGTGATTTTTATGTTTTGAAGAAATTCATATTCATAAAACGTAAACTGTGTATCACTTAAAAAGAAAACTGAAAATTTATTACTGCATTACATTGTAGTGCTTTAACTTTCATTAATCTGAGTTATTTAAAATATTTTTTCTTTAAAATATGTTTAATGAAAGAAACTGAAGAACTAATAATCAATTTAATTGTAATGAAATATATTCAAATGTGTGAAAATACTCATTTTACTTAAATTCATATCTTTGATACAGAAGTAATAGTAAGAATTTAGCTGATTTTAAATTTCGCTACTTAATGAATTAAAATTAAAAACTCTTTCTGCCTCAGTAAAATGATACTGATCTCTTATGAAGAATTGGCAAAAGTATTAAATAAATATTTTATGTTCTTCAATTCACCTAATGCAAGAATATAAAAATGTTGTTTTTCTTCTCAGAAAATAAATTAAATGTATAAGCTTCCTAATTACTTGTTAATAAAAGACAACAAACTTCTTAGTCTTGTTTACATTTTTTCAACTTATTTATGAAGTTAAATCTAGAAATATTTATGAAAAATGACGTTCTAGTGATTATGTAATTTGCATGTAAAGTTACTCTCTGGTTCAATTTATGAGACCCCTGAATTTCCATAAATGAAATTTATTTACATAGAAATTACTATATGAAAGATAAGCATTGTTAATTTTGCATAAGAAGGATAAGAAGAATTTACATCAGTTTCAAGTTTTTATCCCTACATTATTTATAGAAAGGAAGTTAAAATAGATATTCTTTAGTATCTGCTCAAGAGCATATGGAGTGTTATCGAAACTCAGATCACGCGCGATCTTCCGGTAAAAAGTCCCTCTGTTTCTATACCGTGACCTGTGAGATAGATACAAGCAGAGCATACATACAGGGGTAAAAGAACGCTCATAAAATATCCGTAAGACCTTTCGCTTTTTTTATTATCTTCCTTTTTAGTGGACTTTTTTCTTTTGCTGACACCTTAGCCCATCTCTTAAAACCTTCACCTAACATCTGATGGTACAGCCTTTTTCGATCGAAATTTTAGGAGAGGGATGATAAAACGGAAAAGACAATGACATGAAGAAACTACGCTTAAGAAATTGAATACTTTCCTGCCATTCTTATAATATAAATACATGTTCCCTAGTTTTTGCAATTTAACTTTGAAATTTATCAAAATAAATGAAGATTTTATGTTTAAAATTTTACGTTATATTCAAACAATATGAATTTGTTTAATTCAAACAACATTTATTTTTAACTAAAATAGGAATTCACAATAAGTTTATAAATAGCACAAATAATCTAATTAAAGGAATTGATTATAATTTTATACTTTAAATATTTGTCTAATAATATGAAATCAACAAATGAGAAATTACCCGTTAAATTGAAGGTAATATTCATATTGTTATGAAGGTCATTTGTCTTAGACATCAGTTATTAAAGGTATAGAAGCTTGTTCTGTTGTTATTGAGTTTAAAAGTTGAAAAGTCCTAGTGATATAATGATGGTAAATATGATATTTATTTGAGTTGCAAAAGTTGATGTTCATTATCAATCAAGACAATGGTGACAATACATTTAGATGACGGCTTACTTTGTTAAGAGTTTGTGTACCGTTGTTGTTGAAATGCACTGTTAAATGCTGTTAGAATAAAGGTAAAATTGAAACACTGAAAATAAGTGCTATTAAAAGTTTCTTGCATATTGTGACATAATGCAGGAAGTAAACTTTACTCGAAGTTGCTTAAGAATTAACTTATATGTGGCAGTTGAGTTATTAACGTTACAAATCAAACAAATGATTTTCGATTTTTTTCTAAAAAGGCAGAAAATAAATGTTACTACAGTCTTAAGACACAATGACATATGGGTATTTGTCACAGTAACAAAATTTGATTACGTATTAAATTGGTTATGTTTGCTACAAAACACTGACATTACAAAAACAAGTATGAGTTATCAGAGTTTTGAGAAAATTCATGAATTATTGATGCAATTGATTAAAGCAAGCTATACAATTTTCAGACTAACCCAAAAAATTATTTTTGAAAAAGTGGAAATGGGATGAAATACTTGAAATTAATGTTTCTTCTAATATAAATATTTTGGATTCAAAATGTATTTAAATCATGCTATATTATTTTGAATTTAAATTGAAACTCGATGGCATTTGAAATTATTAACATATAGATTTATCATTATTCAGTATGTGTAACTCCTATCTGAAGTATATGTCATCCTCATGTCACACATACATGATATAGAAGCAACACTTATATGTTACGTCAGTTTGTTTAACGTATGTGTCACCCCACATGGAAACAAATTCGACTTAACTACTGTCCAGTTTTTTATGATTATGTTAGTTATGTTAGATGCCTTTGTAGTCAAGGCTTCATATGTTAGAGAAATTGTTTAAAATTCCATTTTTTCTCGATTTTGCATCAATTAAGCAAAAGTTTGGAAAAAAAACATGCAGCCTGTAGTCACTTATCTTGCTTTCTACATCACTGCTCTTTAGAGCTTTATTTCTTAAGAACCTCTTATTTATTAAGCCATTGCTTAAAAACATTCAGAAAATATCTTTCTTGAATGCTTGAGATAACATAAAATCTATCTATAGCCAAACAATTGCACAATTAATCTTTTATCAAGAACTTAAAGAATAGTAAATACGAGTGAGATTCTAATTTGATATCTTGCTTATCTGACATAGCTAAAGGCTATGTCATTGATTGGAAATTAAATATTGATTGGAAATTCATTAAGATTTTCATTTCATTAAAAGTCATCTTTTCAACATGTATTCCATTTTATATTTTCAATAATGACAGCTTAAAAAAAGCACGAGAACAAATAATTAACGATGAAATTTTTTATCCCTGTATTTTTCTTCGAACTGAAATTTGTTCCACTTATTTACATTGATAGTTTCAACCAAGCATATGTAAATTTTTACTCAATTCTTACACGTTCATCATTTCCAATATTAAAGAAGCGTTATATAGTATTCACAAACAATTAGTGTGCATGTAATTATATTATGCACATATTTAAACATACATTTATGCACATTTATATAATCTATTATTATGAATCATAATATGCAATTAAATAACTAAGATAGAAATATTTAAAAATTATAATCACAAAAAGAAAAGAATTAATTGAGTAAAAGTTAATTAATCCCAGTTGATAATATTGATTAATCATTATCAAGCAAAATTATCGTGATTACTTAAATAGTTTTATTTGTTGATAGTTGTTACAATACGTTGATTAATTTAAATTAAAACTTATATATTAAATTAAACTAAATTGTATTTCATAACAAAATGATTGACACAAAGATGATTGCATTTATATTAAAACATAAAATTGTTTGTCTCCCAAAATTATTGTTGATATTCCTCAAAAATATTTTACACACTCTTATTTAAACTTATTTATTCACGTATTTTTCTTTAAATAAATAATATAATACTAAATTATATTAATATCTTAAAATTGTAAAATACAATACACTATAAAATCACTCACATTTTAAATCCAATTATATTTAGATTTTAAATTTGTTTTGTGAAATGTAACTACGTATTTAATTTCTGTATATTCTTCTATAAAGAAAAATAATATAATTTGTTTTTTTTTCCTAACACTGTTTCATATTAATAGAAATTATTTATAAATTAGATTATTTATAATTAAGAGAGAAATTTATTTTATAAATATATGTATTATATATTTTTAAATAAACATGTCATCTGAAAAATTAAAGCTAGAATTTTAACGATTTATGCTCTGGCATTCGATTTAATTGTTGATGGGTTGGAATCTACTTAAAATACATTTCAATAGTGGTTTGCAATTAACTTTCAAAATTGTAGGTGCAAGGTGAATTATGTAAAAGAGATCCTTTGAGCTGCGAAAACTCGTTTTCAATCAAGAAAATGCAGTAATTTTTTTCATTAATTGAAAAAAGTTAAAACTTTCAACATTTGTCAGAAAACTTAAGTTTTTCATCATTACAACTAAAATAGCTATAGTTTTTTATTGTGATCACTAAGTATTTTATCTAAAAAAATATCTAGTTAAAAAAATTAAAATTTTTTATTTAAACTGAATTTACAGCAATCCGATTACAGTCATAGACATTTTACATTACTTAAAAACAATTTCTAAATACAAACATTCATATTAACAGTAGGTTATAAAGAAAATAAGTGTCATTTCTATTTTTATTTGATAGAAAAATAAAAAGAATCTTGTCCAAAGAGAAAGAGAGAAAAAAGAAATAAATTGATAAGGGAGACATAAAATTGACCAAATGCTTTTATGTATAGATAAACACTGTCTTCTCTGACATTCCGTTAAGTATAAATGGTTCAGAGATACTTGCTACCATAGTGTTCTTTCTGTTAAAAGTGAATGAAGTTGATTAAATGACAGTGAAGGGAATCTTTTAAGACAGAAGGAAATAGGTAACCAATGCTGTTCCGTTGGAAGAAAATAAAAGCCTAAATATCAATAGATTTTGGCAAATACTATCAGAATCAGAAGTGGAGAGACTTCTCCTTTTATTTCTATCTGCAATAGACTACGTTTTAGGTCTCCTGGCGACGATTAGGACCTACCATTTGGCTCAATCCAGGCGTTAATCCCTGGATTGACCAAGCGGCTTCCAACCTTTCGATCCCTACCCCACGAACGGCAATTCGTCTATTCGTAATGGGTCTTGGGGGTTTGTCCCATGAGGAGAAATAAAAAAATCTTCAGGATTATCCATTAAGGAAAACTGCCCATTCTGCTGATAATGGGGCAAGAATTGAGTGGTAGAAGGTACGAAATAAAAGAAAAAACATAGGTTTTGTTTGGGTTTGTTATTCCTTAACGGCTCTTTGAAGGAAAAAAAAGGGTTATCATTTAAAACTTTTTAACTTTTCATTCTCCTTTTTATTTTTGCAAAAATAAATACATTTTTACAAACTAAATTTACACAAAATATTTATAAATTGGTGAGAAATTATAAAGTTTATGACATATTAAAATGGAAACGCTTAAAAATTAATAGACAAAGTGTTACAAATAGCATACGTAAATTAAATTATCTATACTCAAAACTTTAATATCTAATGAATTTTTAAATTTATAGCTCAGAGACATGTACCCGCTGATTTCAATACTCTAAAACTTGAAAATAGTATATGTGTCTTGGGAGTGCACGTTTCTTCTCCAGCTTGAAAAGCAAAGAAATTTTGAAAGATGAAAAACTAATTTACTCTATCAACATTAAAATTTATAATAATGATAAAACACGTATAAACTCTTACCAAGCATTTATCTTATAAAAACTTTTGATCACACACATGTGTTATTATAAAGATAAAGTCAGAATATGTAAGTTAATATTTGTGTGAAAATCTATCATATTTCACAGTTTTAATTTCAATGAACTAAAATTTAATACGTTTTTATTTTGTACTAGTCATGAGTGTTTTCAAGGTAAAACTATCCGAAAATATAAACTGAAAGATATTTAATGAGTCAAATTATTTGTTTATTTTTAATTAAATTTATTAATATTTATTAGAAATTCAATTAAACACAAAAGTACAGCCTTTTTTAGAATTTACAGGAAAATTAATAAGAAATATTTAAGCAGTTTTTTATTTTAACGATTTATCCTGATGTACTGTCATTGTATTTTTTAAATATATGACTAGAAAAATGCCATGTAAAATAGATTTTGAGAAGTTTTATGCGAACTATGTTACTCAAGTCACGTACAAGCATAGAAACGAAATGTAATCGAAGTTTCTGGAAAGAATTTACTGTGAAGTCTCATATAAAAGCGTAAGAAAATTCACTTAGATTATATTCTACTTTTTCGTTCTTCCTTTCCAAAAAGAGACTTTGTTGTTCAGGCTCCTTTGTTCTGAGAAAAGCGAACAGCATTTTTCCTGGGGGTAATTGGAGCATGTTTTTTCCTTGGAAAACTTCCTAATCCAAAAATATCCAACTGAGCTGTGTTTAGAAGAGAAGAATTTCAATAAAATTTTAAGCGAATAGCATATTTTGAACTATAAAAGTAATAAACATTTTCCTTCAGGTTTAAAAGCAATCAAGACAGATAAAATAATTAATTTAATGATGTAAAAAAGAATAAGTCAAATTGATATATTTTGCAATGCACAGGAATACATCACATATGGCTCTGTATTTTATGATTACATAAAAATCATGATTATGTATTTTAAAAATTGCATTATAAATTAATATTTAGGTCAAAGTATGCATATAAATTAGAAACGCTATTTTCGTTATTGGCAGTAAAACGCATGTAACAACATACAGCAATATGTACCAATAATAATTTAACATTTATTTGATTTTTATTTTAAGCCTTATATTATTATATAAAAATGTAAATCATGTAATAATACTGTCTATGATTAGTATAAAATTGCTTTTTTAACATGTTAGATATTTATGTGTTTCTCAACACAATTTCTCGTGATGAATAGTTTATCTTCAGGAAACATTAATTAAGAGTTTGCGTTACATTTACTGTCCATTAAAAAAAAACTGGTAAAACTTTAAAAATGATTACAAATTTTTTCAATAAAATAAATGCTTAAATTTTTATAAACTTTATGTGGCATTTATAATGAAAATAATTAAGATATTATAACTAGAATGTATTTTTTATTTCAAAATACAATTGATAAAGTTATCTCTAATTACTTTTCATTGCATTGACAATTTTATTTTTAAGCATGCTAAACTGACAAAATTTCAAACATAGAAAATTAATTTTCAAATGAGCTCCACTTCAAAAAGAAGTTATTAAAAATATTTTACTCCTTTAACTTATAAAAATTGTAAATTTTAAGATTCGAATGCAGAGTTTTGATTTTGGTATTATTTGTTTGGGTTTTATGGCGCGCCAGGTATTAGTTAAAAAACTTATGAGTTCAATTCTACTTTTATGAATATTATTGAAGTAATGGAAGAATGGATTTAACTGTTCTATAGAAAATGCTTTATTTAAAAAAATAAATAAAAGAAATGATACAAGTACAGAATAATTATTAGATTATTTTTTCGTTTTATCTTCATTTTAAACAAATAGATAATAAACTCTCCAAGGTGAATTGAATCACACCAACTTTAATGGATTCTTATATGCACTATTTTCAGAAAAAATATAGCAG
This sequence comes from Latrodectus geometricus, assembly GCA_026290005.1. Taxonomy (NCBI): domain Eukaryota; kingdom Metazoa; phylum Arthropoda; class Arachnida; order Araneae; family Theridiidae; genus Latrodectus; species Latrodectus geometricus. The sequence continues at coordinate 266,671 of JAPDSC010062697.1, read as the reverse complement.
CACAAATAATCATTTTTGAGAACTATTATGAGGAAGTATTCTAGACTAAAAGAGAAATTAAAATTATAGACTTGCTTTGTGTGACTTCTGTTGCAGAGAAGTGTTAAGAATCTCTGTTGTATAAACTTAATTGGATTTTCAAATTCTACCGAAGTGAGATGACTGTGAAGCTAAGCTCTAGTATTCAACAGTCCATTTCACGGCGTTAACAACGGAGTAATCATACAGAAGTTGACGGCAGCAACGACATATTATGGAGTTCCTGCACGGAACCTCCACTTCCGAAATCCGGAATTTCCTGCTAGAACTCGAATAAACGCCTGAAGTACTGGAATAGTAGTTGAGCCGGAAAACTTTGGAATTTCATTTTCCGAATTTCTATGCAAAACATTATAAAAGTTTTTAAAAAATCCCAAAATTTGAAAAGTTTTTATATCAGAAAATAACATTACAGAAAAATCTAATATATATTATGAAAAAAGAGTCGTCTAATTAAATCATCCATCAGATTAAATTACGTGTATAAGTATGCGAAT
>JAPDSC010062697.1:247826-261135 GCA_026290005.1 Latrodectus geometricus | reverse complement strand
ATATATATATATATATATATATATATATATGAAAGTTATTATTGATTGTTGCATGCAGTTGTTGAAAAACATATAAGCATAGACTCACAGTATGATAAACAGACCCTTAGCAGATAAATAAATGAGAAAATTCATTAAATTTAATCATTTTTCATGACTCGAGAGAAGATTCGTAAGAAGCATGTGAGAAACACCATGCTACCCTCAAACAAATATCAATGGAAAAGACGACGATCTCAAACATGCAATAGATATTGGCTTTTAGCAGATTTATTGCTCGGGCACAAGCTGCGGCATTTTCTCGCACACTTGGTCCAATTTGAAGGGAGGTAGTGCTTGGAAATAGGATCATTAAATTTTACGAGAGATCATCAGACGCACATGCCTTTCCTATGCTGCGTTAATGACGGCATCTAAAGCTATCCTAGTTCCTAAAACTCCCTGTGTTTGCTATCCCTTAAGTCTCCTTAGTCCTGTGGTAGTAAAGGGTAGGAAAAGAGGCTTCCACTGACTAACAAAGAACCCCATCAAAGACTTCACTCATGGTTTATCGAGGGATTCAGCCTAAAATAAGTTCTCCGAGATTGGAAATGGCATAAAATCCCCATCGAAGATGACCAGGATTATAAAAGTCAGAAATTGCTCACGAAGTGGAAGGAGTAAGAGAAGATTTTAACATTGTAAGTAGATGCTGTATAAACATTATAAATCATGAAGATATAAATCAGAAATTATTACTTTTATACCCAAAACCTCAATGAAGTTATGTAAATGTCATATGTTCCTGCCCTTAAAGTAAAGCACAATTTCCAAACTATTTCATCAATTTAATTAAAACATTATTTCAAAAATAATTTTCTGCAATAAATTGAAATAGCTGTATTTAAAATGAAAAAGGTAAAATTCAATCGTAAGAGAATCGAACTTTTCATTCTGGAACAAATTATAATGAAAATTTGTATATTATATCAATTAAACCGTCCTTAAAGCATCCGTTTATTTCACATAAGATATTTGTTACGTACTTTTGTAAATGTTTTGTTATGCACGCATAATATTAATTACATCTGATATTTCTAATATTTGTATTTTTTCCATAGAACTTCTGTATAACGCAACAGCAAAATAATAAATGTTAACATAATCTGGGCAATCGTATCGTAATTTGTAAACATTGCATCGTTGTAAAAAATAGGTTGATAAATTTTAAATCTTATTCAAATTCTACTGATTTTGATAGATTAAAGTGTACACCCTGAAAAAAGAATGTTTCATGTGCAACATCAAGATTTCAATATTTAAAAATTGATTAATAAAATAATAATACTCTTAATCTATTAGGATTGAGAGAGAATAGTAATTCTGATATATAAGTAATAATCAAAACTCAGCATATAGTACGTGTGTTATCACTATAATTAACTATATATTTTATTTTCAGCATAGAAATTTAAGCTCCATAAGAAATATGAAACACACATTCTCGGATTGTTTTAACAATATTATCTAAGTCAGAGAAGATTTACGAAACATTACCTGATGGAACTCAAAACGGAATGCCACGGAGATTCTTTCTACCATCTATTTGTTTTTGAGAGTTAGCAATTTATTACAGAGCCTAAGTCAGAATCGGAACATCTTGGATCTGAAAAGATCATGAAATTGACGGAGAAAGAAAGGGAGCTTTCTTTTATCCTTTTCATTCGCTCGAATTCATCCATTTTTTAGGCTCGGAAAATTTTGTGTCCCTTCGGTTCCAGGGTGACAAAAGATTCACGAGTCTTCTATTCCCAGTGTCGTAAAAGAAGCGGGAAAAAATACAGGTCTTGCAAAGTCGCAAGAAATGTCAATTCTCCCAAGTTCATGCATTGACGCTCTTTTGGAAACCAAACCAATCCGAGAGTTTCGCACAGGAGCAAGTAAAAAAAGTATCTGTTTTTTATATCTATTCCAAGCTTAGGTATTTTTGCTTCCTTTCTCGATCTGTTCTTCCGAAATCGCTTCCTTGATCTTCGATAGTCCGCTTAATCTTCAGTGCGGCTACTTTTCAATCAGACTGGGGAACTTTTGGGAAGATTTTGGAGAGAATTTTTTTTCCTTCTAAAACGGAACTGTCGTCTATTGTCTCGAACAGGGCAGCTTTTAATCTTTTCAATCTGTTACTTTATTTTTTCTTCCTTTATTTTCAAGAAAACATTTCACTTTGTTTGTAGTTTAGAATAAAAAAAAGATAATATCAAGCTATATCTTCGTCTGAAAGGCTTTTGTCTGAAGTGAACTGTACAAATGAAAGGGATTTGTGCATTTATCGATGGGTTCTCCATTTTTGACAATGCATGTACTCGACCAAGTTCCTAATACAAAATCACTTCTATTGTCACCAAATTTGCTCTTCATGGGAAAATTTTTCTATTCTTTTCTCTAATAAGAAATATTCTAATCAATTAAATGCTTTAGCATCACAAAAAAAGCAGAGACTCAACAATGAAATCAATACAAAAAGAACAGAAAACTGCGCTCTCAAAAGCAATCGAATTTATGGTTGAAGCTGAAAGAACTTTCAATTGATTCTTCTGAATGAAAAAATAGAACAGGGGACAGGAAATAAAATGAGAAATAAAATTAAATAAAGAATAAATAAGATATAATACAGCATTCAAATATTTCCTAATAATGTACTTATTTAAAATGAAAAGAATTGTTAAATAAAAAAACACAAATACAAAAGACGACTGGTATATATCATGGGATGCTTAAAAGAATGGGCATATTCATATAACTGAACATTTGTGGCTATTTATTTGTTCTCCAAGAGGAAAAGTTAGATTTAAATTCATTAAGATTTAATAAGATTATTTGTTTAAAAATTAGCGAAATCTAATGCATTAGTTTAACCACTAGAGTTCTTGATTACTTGATTCATAGTACTTGATCATGATTTTGAGAAGTTCAAACGTTTTGCAATGCATTTCTATGATTGCATATTCATATAAATATATCATTACAAATAATAAATTTAAATTTAGAAAAGTACATCAATTTGATAAAATTATTTGACTACACTAATGAATTTTTGCCATTATTTAAAATAATACGTTAATAATAATGGTAATTTAATATAATGCATTCATAACTCATGCGATTTTTTTTAAAATTAATAGAACTAAATTTGACATTATAAATATAGTGAAGATAAGACTCATAAAGTAGAGAATTCAGATGAGTTATTGGAAATATTTTGTATTTTCTACTATGTGATAAATATGGCAATACACTAGTTTTACAGAACGTCTTATATTCTTAATATACCTTTTGAAAAACAACAGTTTTTGTCGTTAAACTTTCCATTATAAAACGTGAACACAAAATCATTGTTCATAATGAACATTGTATAGAAATTTAGATTACAGAAAATTTGTTGCGTTACGTGTAATGGAACAGAAAACATGCTAACTTTATTTAACACTTTTACAGTCTATTTACTTTTATTCTGTATATTATATATGGATAATAATATTTTATGTCTAATTCAATAAATTAACTATAGAATCTTTAAAAACTTTAAAAAATAACTTTAAAAACTGTAAGTAATTTAAAAATTTTTATATAGTTAAAGATTTCATTGTAAATACATGAACAACAAAAATTATTAATACATGAATAATGAAAAACATTTTTTTATTTACGAAATCTGAGAATCAAAGCAAAAAATTCTATCACACTAGATAATTTACATTAAAATAATTTGATTTCTATTCTGAGCTGTCATAAAAGCAACTGAATAAATATAATATCAATGAAATATGTTTATACTATATTTTATGTAAGAAAGTTTAACTTCTTTCTATTTATATTTTAATCTTTATTTTTGTTTGGTTATTTTTATGTGATTCTTTTAGCATTTTAACACAATAATAAAAATATTTTCATAAAAACATGAATTAAAAGAATGTATCAAAAATTTTACAGAATATTGAGTTTATGCCGAGTTACCCTCATATGTTATATACATGTGAAATACATTAAAATAAGTTTTTATTCTTCATTTATTAACTCAAGAAAAAATAAAAACAAGTTTATTTCCAAAAATATTGTCATATGTTAATTATTCTCTAATGTCATTTTCGTTTCTCCATTTTGGCAATTCTTATTGAATCTATATTTTCCATCGTATTTATTCGCCTCATATAATTGTTTCCTTTAAACTTTATTGAAATTTCTCACCTTAACTGCACTGATTTCAATTAAATCTCTATTATTTCTATTTGTTTCATTTACATCAATGATGTCGTTTAATAAAAGTATTTAAATAAAAATTTCTTTCATGTTGTTTTTCACAATGAAATCCAGTATTAAATTTAATGATCCGAAGCATTTGAATTACAATGGATTTCTCATTCATTAACTATTTTACTATTTCTTTAAAACAAATCTATCAATTGAATATTTTATATAACAATGCGAATCGATGTTTAAAAATCGGATATTTAGGAACACAATTAAGAATTTTCATTGCAGTTAATAAAACATCTTTTCATTGAATTTAAAAATGTTTTTTTTTATATATATATTACAGAGCTCATAATAAACTTTTTCATAGCGTATTTATTGCCGAACAATGACACTCAAAATTTCCCTTACTCAAATTTATTTGCCCTTAGAATTTTAAATCTTCATTTTCATGATGATTAAAGCATTAATCGCATCATTAAAGTATCTTTTTTGGGTCTTTGGTTCAAAGATCTTTAGTTTACTATTTTCTTAAAACCTTATTTTCCTCTATTCTTTGACTTACCCATGGAGATTTAATAAATCGTATGATGTTTCTACTCTTGATTACATTCTCCATTGTCCTTATAAACTAAAATATTAAAAAGAATAAAAATTTGATGAATACTTTCTTAAAATCTCCATTATATCTGCAGCCTATCGTAATGTAATTTCTATAAGGCGAAGTTTTTCTGTTTTAATAAAACAAAACAAATAGATGTAGTTGATAACTTTTTTATGCTTTGAAACACTCTTTCACACAAATGTATTTTTTGTATTATGATTGTATAAAGATTGCGAAAAGTAAATGACGTGTTCTTGAATCAATGTAAAAATGGAATCCTACTGACGAAACTAACTGACATGAATCCTTAAAATGTTAAAAGGAGGATTATTAATATACACAAATGACACTTATAACTGATAAAGATTATAATATAATTATCTTATATACAAAATTCTTATTGAAAGAACACTAAATATTTATAAAATTTCAGAATTGCATGTATTGCTAATTTTTTAAAATATATATTATTTCCGATGTTTAAATCCAATGTGTCACGTAGAGTACGCCTTAAACACATCTATATGCGATATTGGCGTATTTATAAGGAGTTCCTTATACTTAGCAGTCCTGAATAAAGTGTAGTGACCCAGTTGCTTGTGTTTATTATTTTACAAGCACAAATAAAGCAATAAAGATTACTTAAACTATTGACAAAAATATTACATTATATTAAAAAGAAAAAAGGAAGATTTTAAATCAAAAGGGAGTTCAGAATCAAAAGTGAGATTTTAAATTTTCAAACAAAATTTTATAGCATAATTTAACATTAAACTTCATTACATTAATTAAATTCAGAAACCGTAATTTTTCATTCAGTAAATCGCTAAACCCAGCGCCAGTATTAGATTGTTCATATTATAGACAATTTTAAATATAAAATCATTTTATCAATATATATTAAATTAATGATGCTCATTAACAGTTTATCTTCACATTATAATTGAATTTACTGTTAGACGTATTGCAATGGATAATCCTGAGCAAATATTATGGATTATTATTTTTCCTCGATGTTAAACATGCTGAAGGAATCTCGAGAGCATTTCTTTATTTTGCCTCCGTTGAAAAGGTACGCACACGTTAACGATTCGTTGAGCTCCTGAGCGAAATCAAAAGCACCGAAGCAGCTTTTCACGGTTAATAACTCACTCGAAAGTTTTAAAGTTTGACTTCCTGATCTTTCCGACAACCGGAGGGAAACAACACTCCAACAACTTAAATGCTGACATGATTCCGCAGGATGGATGTTATGAGTTCACGATATAGCAGCTATATGTGCTTGGTGATAATGTAGAAGAACACGGGGCGAGACGTTTTAACTGAGATCGCCCTAATGTCGTCGCCGAGCCCCTGCAATAAATCACGACTCTGACAAGTTTTGCGGGGGGCTCAAGGAAGGATTAGAATACGCGTTGGAGCTAAAATAAGGTGTAGATTGATGACGACCACACTAATTGCAGACAGTAGGTAGAGTTAGAGTTCACTTCGCTGCGTGAGCTCTTCTGCCCGAAATCCCGTGTGTCATGTGACATATGGAGTACGCCTTAAATGCATCTGTGTATGATATTGGCGTATTTAAAGCGTCCCTTAAGCTTAACAGTCTTGAATTAAACGTCATCACCCCTTTGCTTGAGTTTATCATTTTATAGGTAGATCTTCACATTTAAAATATTTTTGCTTATGGCACGAATTTTTTAATTTTATTTTTATTGATAATGACAAAATTAATTTTTCTCTCTTAAGTGAGAGTCTGGTAACAAAAAATAACATATTTAAAATTGCATAGTTTAAAATATAATTTAAATATAATAACAATTCAAAATTGCTTAGACTGATGGCGATATTATTGATCGTCAAGACCTTACAGCTAGTACTTAAACCGAGTCATGAATATATCTTTGATGATAAAAATGTTTTATTTATAATAATTTTTACTAATTCTCAAATTTATTGTTTTCAAAAAGTGAAAGATCAATGAATATTCCCAAGATACAGAGAATAGTTAAAACAGTTTTCAATCAATATGCAATTAAGAAAATTGTTCAATATTGTACACTTCCACACATTGAAGACGATATATTTGATTTTATAAAAACATTGCACTTTATAAATTGCCATTTGTTAATAATTAAGATCAATAATTGATTAATCGTTTCACAAAATTCATCTGAGAATTACTAATAATTTACAATGTAACTTTCTTTTTTGTTAAGCATTTTTTAATCATATTTAATTTTCAAAAATAAGGATGAGCAATTTCGGGGTAATAAGATATCAGATGATTATATTTTATTAGTTTTATTCATTCAATTCATTTCCTATAAACCAATTTTGTGAATTATGAAGTAATATTAAAAATAATATGAAAGTTTTTCAGAATGTAAATTTCTCAAAATTATATCTATTTACATTTTAAACACGTATTTTAAGTAATATATATATATAATTAAATTAAGTCATAAAGTAAGTTTTATGACATGAAATGTACTTTGTACTTTATAACCAAAATAGGATTCAAAATTCACACTTATTGACGTGCAAAGATTTTGCTAAATTCCAATCTCATTTACTTTCAAAATATAATTGTAAATGATAAAATATATAGTTATAGAAATTTAGTTTGAAAATATTTACATTTGTTTTAATTTAGTTATAATTTTTTTTTCAAATATTTCTATAGACTATCAAAATCATATTTCATAGGAAAATATTTTTTATTATATCTTTCAATTGAGAATATTTAAAAAATGATAACATAATTCATTGAAGAATTTTAAGGTAGATTTTAGCACCTTTTTTGTACCTAGTAAAAAATGTGCTTTAAAATAGCACTAAAAAAACATCTAACGAATAATATGCGAAATTTTCACATTTAACTAATGTTCATTAAATTAGAATAGGAAAGCAAAACCAATCCCAAATCAACTAATATTTTTTATATAATAATTATTAATATGAACAATAAATTATATGCAAAATTTTAAAGGAAAACAAGTATGTGGGAAAATGTATCAGTGAATTAATATTATTACACAAAGGATTAAAGTCACACAAAGGATTAGCGCAATTTATGAAACAATATATTTAAATAAAACTATTAACTTCTTAAAATATTTTGGCAAAAGTGTAAAACTTAATTATTTTAGTCAATTCTTCCATGGAATTTTAATTAGTCTTTCTATAATATTTACGTTTTAAAAATTAAACTGGCGTGCTATAACTTAAAAATTATTTTTAATGCTTCTTAGAAAAATAATTACATCTGGATCTGAGTTAAACATTTTTTTTAAAATAAGATTATGTATGTTTCAATGCTAAATTTATTTTACATCTCAAATGATTGTAAGTAACAAAGAAACAGTCTTATTTAACTTTTAAATTTATTTTTAATTCAATGCAAAACAAAAGAATACATTTTAAAAGAGTAAAAAGCGTACATATTTTGTATCCATAACATCGTAACACTTTTCAATAATCAAAATATTTAATACATTAACTAATGGATATATAATCATATAAATAAATACCTGCCTTAACTATTACATAAAATATGCACACAGCAAAATATAAAATATATTTTTTTTAATTTCTTCTTTTTTATTATTGCTGCGAAGACTGAAAGGTAATGCACCAATCATATCTGATACTAAATGGGCAAATGACTTTTTTAGCTTCTCATTTCTTTTTATTTTTCTTTCGTCATTTATAAATATTCTATATTAAGTACTTATATAGAAATACTTTCCTCCTAAAAAAGAAAGAGCAAGCAGTATGGTCAAATATTTGTTTTAGTAAATTCTCTGGGGAGAAAGCATTATTGCAAATATTTGGAAAGTTCTGGATTACTCGGAAATGTTAGACGTCCCATGGTACGTGACAATCCATTATGCAAAAAGTGCAAACCTCGCATCTATTCGGCAGAAATAAAAGCATGTCCACAGGGATATTTTGTTTCCTTGCAAAATGTTTATGAATGTTTTTGAAGAAATTTTTATTGCACATACTTACAGAAGGTCTTTCAAATAGTAAAAAGCAAAAGAAAAATCTCTGTTTCAGTCTCTCAAATGTGTTATTTACACTAAAGGAAAAACAGAAATATTTACAGAACAATATTCACCATATTGATTCATTGCGTAAGATTTTACATTTGTATCTATACAATTTCTAAAAGTGTTCTATGTTTAGAATCATATTTATTCAGCTTGTAAAAAATATATATATCATCTATAAAACGATATTTGAAATTTTAAAGCATTTTTTCAAGAATTAATTTGATCATATGAAAAATAGTTTCTGCATAAAAAAAGCTATGAAATATAAACAAATTTTAAACACTTCAAATTAAACTTATAGTGCTGGAATATGATCAAATAAGGAACCAAAAATATTTAACTGTATATTTATTTTTGGCCTGAATACATTTTTAAAATTTTTAAAGAGAATTTGAAAGAACATTTTTTTTATTGACAAGATAATTTAGAGCAGATTGAAAGAAGATATATATATATATATATTTTAAACAGCACACAAAAGGTTTAAATAATAAAGAAAAATATAGATAAATTTCTTATTTTAAAATATTTTTTTATAAATTACAAATTTATATTTTTTTAAGTTTCACTGGAATTTATTTCATAAAAATATTTAAATTGTCTTTTACATTTTATTTTTTAAATGTTTATTAAACTGAAGATATTTATTTTCTGGAAAAATATGAAAATCATCATCAATATCAATGTATTTATTAAAATTGCTATGCCAACTATGAAGTATTTTATTGATTAAAATTATTTTTATAAAATTGCAATACTTAATATTCTTGACGTTATTGACATTCTTGATATATTGATGTTTTTCAGTGTTTTCCTGTAATTTTTTATAATAAAGTTATCAGCTATGCATTGCCAAATTAAATTTAATTTTGTGGTTGTTTATGGAATTTTTATTTTAGTTTTAAGATATTTTCATAAAAAGTTCATTTTATTACAAATATCAATGAAATATCAATTTAAAAGATTTATTTTTATGAGAATAAAATAGTATTTTGCTTTTTATTGTTAAAAGACTTCATTATATTGAATTACAATTTCTTTCAGGGACGAGTTAAAACTGGAATTTATTTTTAAGTAAATGTTCTTGAAAAATTGCAATCCTGTTAAATTAATTTGAAAAAAATCTTAAAATAAGATTGGAAATAAAATATATTAAAGGCAAATGACAACAGGGTTAGAAAGCGTACATCAATATACATTTGAAATTATGAAATATATCACTAATAAAATTACAAATTCAGTTCTGTGCATGAAAAAGTTTATATTCCATTTAATACGAAAAACGGAGTTTTTGAAATATGTTTGAAGTTTACAAATGAAAAATTTTTGATCCAAATTAATGTACAAAATTTATAAGAGATAACTACAATTATGATTCGGAATAATTGCAATTTTCAATGCAATGTTTTACTAAAAACTTATTGAATAACAATGAATAATAAATATTTTATATTCAGTTGTATAAACTATGCAATTCATATATAATTGTTTGAAAAAGTGCTTTTTACATATTAAAAATAAAATAAATGTTTTAAAAGTAAATAATCTATAGAATTCTGAAATTCATATTTTAAGGTTAATCTAGTAAAATTACTTTCAAATCCCACACGTGTTTCCCTTTTACAGTCAAAAACATATGAAAGGAATTTTATCTATGCATTAAGTTTATCAGTGCCACGTCATCTGTCTTTCCGAAGGACAAATATTAACAGGAACCAGGGATCTTTTAATGTTTTAGCGACTAACAGCTATTTCATCCGTTATAAAGCACAAGAGTGAAGTAGTGTACCAGCATAAGATAACCCGAATAGCTGCAAAAAATAAATCGCCTTGTGGTAGTTTTGAAGTAACTTTGCGAAGGTAATCTTTCTTATGGAAACCCGGGGGATGCTGGAGATTCTCTTCCCCTTATTCCACATCCCCTTTTTTTATCACCATCGATTTCGGAACTTCTTCCACTTTTGCTCTCTTATCATCTTCCACCAGGCCAGTCGAACATACTCCCCAAAGGAGACAGGTTTGCCGCGACCAATCAAGTGAATGTTAGCGACTTTAAGGATCAAGATTGTTGCCTTTTATTCTTAGTTTTTGTGAGAATTTATTTGCAGGCTCCTCACAATAAACTTCGGCTTGTTTCACGTGTGTTCCTGTCCCAAGTACCGCTCCTTGTTCGCATTTGCTGCTCGTTAAGACTTCGATTGATTTTTCTACCGATTAGACATTTTGTACATGTTGATCGTTAACTGGGTAATGACGCAATTTTAATAATATGGGAGGATTAGGAAATTCCTAATTTTTGTCTTTCATTCAGGAATAACATGAAAATGAGAGCTTATCAGTTTATTTTTTTGTTACATATACATTTATACAGTATAATTAATTACTGTTTCAGTTTTTTATTATATTTACTAAAAATTAGATTTTGATGACCATCAATGCACTCCACTGCAATGGAATAAAAATTCATTCATATTGGTAATAATCCTGAATTAAAATTAAAAACAGCATTCTGATTTTAACAATCTAATCTTACATTAAATAAAATAAATGGAAAAAATAGAGATCTGATTTTTTAATATTATATTATTTGAGAGAAAATAGAAGATTTCAATATGAGAAAATAAAAGGTAAGGAAATTTCAATGTGAAATCTGTGAGAAATATTTTAGTTTAGCATTGAAACTTTTAATATTTATATTAAAGATGACACACATTTTCTGCACAGGTATGTTTCTATACTTGTCAAATCACTTTGAAAATTAAATCAAGTTATAATTGAATAGAAATTTTATTGCTATGTTTGAAAATGCTTTTAAAAAGATAATGATTTTAATGCAGCAAAATTATGTTTATTTATAAGTTATATATTCATTCATTACAGAAATATGCTTCTATAATATATTAAATGTAATCGAAACGAAAGTTAAATTAATAAGAAATTGTAGTAAAAAATAGAAGTGTTCTACACTATTCTACATATGATGAAAATTATTAATAAACATATTATACGTATACATTATACTACACTAAACAAAATACAATGCTATTAATAATTTATTTATCCATTATATTTACAAGCAAAGATAATAATTTACACATAAAATGGTTAATACAAATATGCTGCTTATGTAAAGTTCTATATAAATGTTAAAATTAATATAATAATAGTAATTACCAGATTTTATCTTAACATAAAAAAGTAATTTTAATGTTAAAATAAAATCCGGATATTACCTCAGTTTCAGAATATTTACAAAAAATTATTAGAAAATGCAGTTGTTGATTACATTTATATTACATAAATTAAATAATTTTAGAAAATTTACATGCTAAAAAAATTTTGAGTTTTTCGGCAAGAAATAAAATAATTCGCTTTAAATTTAATCAAATTTTGAAAAATTTGATTTAAATTTTGATAGGACAATGACTTTATCTGACATTTTCTGTTTTTATTTAATCTTTCTTTAATAAATATGACGTGAAAACTGCTAAAGAATTTCAACTAATTTAATGTGACAAATTTTAATATTTCTAAGCAAAGAAAAACAGATAAAAAATTTTCGATAGTTGTTATTGATATTTTTAATACAATAAAGTACAATTTTGTATAAAACTGTAGTAAATGGAAAACTTTTAAGCGATGAATAAAGTAAAATTGATAATGCAAAAATCAAATATTTACTTAAAAAAAAATTACTATAAAATAATTATTGCTGAATATGTACAAAAAATATATTTTCAATAAAATTTGTTAATTATTATTTTTTTATTTTTTTTATTTTATGAGATAATATTTCTTCATAAAATGACATTCACAACTTATATTTCATTGTGCGCATATTAATGATTTATGAAAATCAACAATATCATGCAAACAAAATGTCATATACAATCTTAAAGCTTATATAACTGAATTATTTTCAAACAAATATTTATTAAGCAACATTCAAAAGTGAATTTCACTTTTTTATAATTCTATTCTTAAAAACGAATATAGTTTTCGATTCCCTCACTAGATGGCACTGACATTTTTTAAACTAATTGTTCTTCCAGAAAACTGAATTATTTACAAACATAACCGCAATGAAAAATAAGAAATATTTTTGGTATAAATTAAAATTTTTGTTGCTGATGGTAATGTTACTTTTGATCTTTTTTATAATATATATATATATATATATATATATATATATATATATAAACGTATAATTCATTTTTATTTTTTATCTAAATAATAAAAAGAAAAACGACGAATACATATATGTAATGTATTTGTTTAATATTTAAATATTTAATTCTGAACGGATTTTGATGCTTACATTTCACTAAGCTCCACAGTTCAATGCTGGCAAAAGAATTTATTAAAACTGTAATTAAAGATTCTAAGCATTAAAAATTGAAATATATCTTGACTAAATGTT
>JAPDSC010062697.1:230404-247816 GCA_026290005.1 Latrodectus geometricus | reverse complement strand
ACATTGCTTCTGAGAGTTCATTTGGATTTTTCTTAGTACCCCACCAATAATTCTATGCATAATTCAATAAAGCTGTATAAATCGAATAAAAAAAAATTAAAAAGCTAAATTCTCATTTCAAAATATCCTTAAAAATGGTTCTCTTAAATTAAAGTAAATTAAAAATTTTAAAATCTTATTGCACATAAAATTATATTTAAATATTTTGTTATACAATTAATAATCAATTGAATTTCGGTCATATATAATATTTAAAAAGATAGTACCACTTCTTATAAAATAAAATTTAAAGTTATTGGATTACGCCCTTTTGTTTGAATTCAGTATCGTGAGAGTAAAATTATTTAACTTGGAAACAATTATAGAAAGAAAACATGGTTGGAGCTTTTAGCAGCCCCATCGTGGTCAAATAAAACACAAATGAAAGTATTTAATTACTGGAAATCGAAGCTGACCTGTTACTATGAAATGAAGATAGATAATTCATTAGTAAAAAAAAAAAGACAAACCCCACGACTATTTTCTTCTATTGACAATTTTCTTTCATTCGTAATGTTTAGCTTCTTTGTCAATTTTCTGCTTCTTTTATTCTCTGTGTTATTAAAAAAAATTGGAAAAATTGAATTTTCTGAAAACTGTCATTCCCATTGTTAAAATAGAACAAATTGAATTAAGATCTAATCTCCTCCAACTGAAAGTAAACAAGAAATCGAATACGCACTTAAAATATTCATTTCTTTTCCTCTTTTTTCTTAAAAACGAAGAAAAATAACACAATGCCTTGCAAAAGCGGTATTTAACTTTCAAATAAAAAATAGATGGAGATGATGTTTTTGGTTTTATATTTTGGGTAATTAATCAAGCTGTTGTTCATGAGAGTTTTATTTATTTATATAGAAACTTGTTGCGACATTTTTTCTAAAGCTGAAATAATTTGTTATATTTGCAGAGTCATAATCAAAGAACGAATCGTATAACGGAGTGTAATTTCAAAAATTCAAATTGAAAAAGTGAAAATTTAAGCAGCAAATTATTTTACATTTTCATTAATACAATAAAATTAATTAGTTTTCCATGTTTAATTACATTATGTTCTAATCTCGGGTGTTTTTTAAAATAAATTTTTTCATGTGTCTTAAGTTAATTAAAAGGTTTGCTTGTTTATATGAAAGCACAATTTTTTCTTATTATTCTTGTTTTAGTTGATGTTTTATATTCAATGAAATAATTTATATGTATTTTTTAATTTGTTTTCCAAAAAAAATCTTAAAAAATACTAACATCCTTTGTAAAGTAGTTAGAAGTTAACATAACCTAACTTAGTTCTAAACGTATTATTCTTAAGCATTTATGAGCTATTTATAAAATTTTAAAGATTATTGAATTGATGAACAATATTAATATAAATTCCAAATGAATTGACATGAATAGTATGGTTTTAATGGGTGATGAAAAATTTAAATTATTAAAGAATCTTGGTAGTCTTCATATATCTGTGCAAAGAACGAAATAGTTGACCGAGAATGTTATATTTTTATTACCTGCAAAAATACCCATAATATTCGTTAAAATATTAAGCAAATAGACAACTAACAGCAAAAAAATGTATATTTTCAAAATATATATATAAAAAAATTAGATACTGAATTCGTTCGAATATTGGCTAATGTCTTCCACATATAAATCTTATCTTATATGAAAATCAAACACAATCTTCCTCAAAAGGGATAGATTCTCAAGACTGTCGTATATTTTAAGTCGCCAATAAAATTCAGGTTTGCAACGTAAGTTTAGTATGCAAATCACATGAATGAAATGTTGATTTCATTTCAGTCTAAAATGATTAACAAGCTTGATGCTTGTATAGATTATCGTTTTAAATAAGCAATTTGTTAATGAATTCGCTTATGAAATAAAAAAATATAAGCTAACTGAGTATTATTTCTGGCTTTGAGATATAAATTTTGGACAGTTTTTGACGCACAAAGATGATTACATATCAGAATTGAATGAAATTTGATTCTAATATCTTTTCAATTGAGCAGAATTAAAGAACTTAATACTACTCTATTGGGTGTATTGAATAAATTTTTATAGAGTTGAATTAAAGGTGTTAAATTTTATATCAACAAGTTTAAAGGTTAAGGATTCAGGAACATATCTCACATTTTAAACACCATGTTAACAAAACCTCAGTTCCTTGGGACAAAACTCAAGTGAAAAGAGAAAACTCGAGAATTTATACGTTTTTCAATTTAAGCTATACAATGTAACATCATAGATTCTATGTTTAAGTCGCAATGTTTGAATGTGAAATTTAAAAAATATTTTTTTGATGAAAACTCAAAAATTGTTAATTTGACAAAAATCTGCTTAATCCATAAATGTTTGGTACGCTAATACCTTATGTTATAAGTATCAAACAATAATAAAAATATTTGCACAGGATTTTAATGTAGGATGATAGGCAAATGAGAATAAAATGTGTGATAATGAAACAGCCTAATATTTTTTGTTTCGTCTTTATTAAGCTTTTTATTGCTTCATCTAATAAGAGGTCTCGCCACACTGTACAGTTATACAACCATCAGAGAAAGCTTTCATACTCTTAATGAGGCTATTTATCAAAGAATGAAGCAGTATTATTATTGTTATTTCAAAAGGTGGGAGGAGGGATATCGCCATGCAGTGATTCTTCCTAGGACATCTAACAAATGCTATATAGCATTCAGGTTTTGAGACTCTATTAACAAAGCCATATAGTGAATTCTTTGTTACTCCAGATAACATTAGACAAAGGAGCTCTAGCGGTTAAATGTTATCACCCAATCAAAGTAAATTAAACTCTCATCGCTCCTTGAAAAACAGCAGGTGAAATCTCATCCCTATGGCATTCCGTTGTACTATACAAGTAGAGAAGATAAGTAGCTGTATTCAATCCAATATGGTTTTTCCTCATATAAAAATGACAATGAGCTCAAAGGAACGAATTTCTCTAATGTTTGTAAATTGATGTCTTCCAAGTTCCTTCATGATGGAAATTCATCGAGAATCAATTTTGTGCTGCATCCCGATACATCACTGAAAATGACAGGACTGCAATATTGATCAGTACAAGAGGTGCATTCAAGTCTCCAAGATAGACCATCTATGCTGTGAAACTAAATATGGAAAACACTCACCACTGATCTCTAGATGTAAAAGACTCTCTCAGATAGCCATCAATACAGATTTGTCACGATATAATTATAGAAGACGAAACGGCGTGTCTTGAGACAATCACTTAGTAGTAATATCTGCATGAAAAGTGCATGTAAACTGAAGTAATGGTCATTTGAAGGTGTTGTAATTTATGGACATATTGTTCATTCATTTTAGGATGACAAACGGTGATTGAAATAGTTACCATAATACACAATATTTGCCGCCATACACAATACTTGCAATCAGCAAGATATTCTCATCTGTGACTGCCGAGCTTCAAGTCTACCAAATGGTTTAAATCGCAATTCATCATTTAAGTGTGATTCCGATTAGTCTTTTTGTTACAATCTATAAATTGTATTCACGGAATTCTCCTCACAAATTTAGCATTTTTGGAAAATTCCCACTTTTAAGATTCAAATTCTACTTTCCTTTTTCTTTTTTTTTTCAAATAGACCCTTTTTTGTCATTAAAAGGGTACTAGACACTTAAATTTAATTACTGTATCCTAAATTATACTGCATTGCATCAGTTTTTAATGCAATAGAGGTAGGTGTTCTATAAATTGTAAAAACTGTATGTATATAATATAAATATCCAAAATAACAGTTATAATTTTTGAGTTATGTATATATGTAATTTGTATTGGTCCACAATTCCTCAGAGATAATTCTATTCATTAATGTAAGGAACGAAAGTCTCGAGTGAGTTTAATCCCACTACATTTAGTATCTAGGATAACAACCAGTATTTAGTCTCTAGTGAAGCAATTAACAATATCACCAGCACTGAGCACTGAATGACTTTATAAATGTGTCGCTTACATTTAGTTGTGTGTTAATAGGTAATTTTGGTAATAGTAAACATACATTACATTATAAAAGCTTCTGTTATACACAGTAATTCAAAAATTAATTTGGTGTTTATAGTAATTTTTCATGGATATATTTTGGTTTCGATTTGATTATACTCATTTTCATGCGAAAGACCCACTTAGAACTATCTTTGTTACGGTATACTTTCATATGTTACTATTTAATGTACTCACAAACAATAAATAATACTCTTTGGAAATTTTTGATCAAATATAATACGATTTTCATTAGTCCATAAAACAACATGTTTTAAAATGGAATTATACTTTAATTGAAAACTTGATTAATATCATCTCAGATTTAGTATCAATTAATTTTTTTCTTTCTCTTCAGTTCATTTATCATTTTTTATTTATTGACATTTATGAAATCCTTATAATCATATAATATCAACGAAACATTTAATATCTTTTCATACATGATCTCATTTTTGCATGAACACTTGGTTTAAATTTAGTTAATCGAGATTAGCGTATCGTTTTGTTGCATATAAAACTACACTGGTGGTCAAAAGTTCTGTAGTAAGTTATTCAACTATTCAGAGAGAGAGATGATAATGCATTACATTAAAAATATAAAATTGAGCGTTGATTTTTTTTAAGCTTTCTCATGTGTAGGTTGTTATGTTAATGCAATTCATGGGAAATATTTTCAAGCATTTTTATAGACAGGATAAAATCTAACAAAATTTGTTGCACAAAATGTTAGGTAATTCAGCATGCTAGACACGTATGGCGTTCTATTTCAGCACGCTTTCATTGAAAGAATTTAATATTACTTTATCTGCTCGTCAAGAATATCCAGAGAATATGTAATTTTGAACGTTAATTTTTATCATGGTTAAAGTCATCACAGTCTGATTATTGACTAAGACCAGTGAATTTTACTTTAGGTTATCAGTGTCAATAGACCAGGAACATTTTTAGACACATAAATGAGCAAGGAATTTTGATAACAATGAATATATCTGGTGTAGCAATGGATATGATCACTTACAAAAAAAAATAATAGATTCATAATTGCAATTGAAGAAAATGAATATTGATTATAGCTCATATTGTACGAGTCCATGAACCCAATCTAAGCCTTTATCCTAATTGACGACGATTCAATAATACATTTTTATAGCTCTAATCCTCTAGTCGAAGAAATCAATTATTGACTAGAAATAATAGCAGGGAAACTATTTTCAGCCTCTAAGAACACTCAAATGATGAAGAAAATTCCCCTGATGACCACAATGGTTAGGATGAATCATTTTAAATTTAATGCATGACTAAAATGTTTAACCTTGCAAGTAATGTATTTCAAGACGCAAACTTTAGTCAAACTTGTAATAATTGGCTACAAAATTAAAGAAAATGTTAGAATTATGGGCAATAAGATTAGGCAACAACAAATACAAAACATCAACAATCATAAACACATATTTTCTGCCAAATATTTAGATTTCTGAATGTATTAAATTTAATATATATTTTCTTTAAAAAATAAGTAAAAATATGTGTTAATTTTATAATATAAAAAATTAAGACATTTTTAACACCTTATTCTCATAAATATTAAAATCATGTATTTAGCATGTAAAGTTAAGGTTGCATACTGTAATGTTAAATTGATATCCATAAAATCATAGATTTTAATGATCAAAATTTTGCAATTCATAAGAGGATTTATTCTGTGTAATATCCAAAAGGAAAATGAGTTTTATTGGTGTCAAAATTAAGAAATATAATTTTAATCTTCAACAAGAAAATTTTACTTTTATTTATAGCTGGTTTTGTGTTTACTAATATTGTAATTTTCTCCATCTCTATATTAAATAAATATGAGTTATTTTAACTTCAATTATGTTATAAACGTATCCCGTAATGCTTAAATTCATTATTAATGCTAAATTGTTAAAAAAATTTAGAAATCAACTATCAAATTTGATTCATATTAGCAGATATATGGTTTTCAATGATAATATTTAAATACATTGTTCAAGAATCTGAATTTTAAAATTTTAAACTTGACGCTACCACAAAATTTCCATCAAAGATATCAGTTTGAAAACTCACTGAATGTATTTTTATAAAATTTTCATATTTTTTAAAAAATATCACGCATGAATGTTTTAAGAAGTAGCAGCATCACTAAAATTTTCGGTATCAAGTTATGATACAAAACAACTATCTTCATGGAAGCACTTGCAAACGAATGTAGACCCATGCGGAATTGATAGGTAAGTACTGTGTTTGTTTTCTTTTCCAATGAAATACTCGCTATGCCTGGTTTTTCCACTTTTGGCTTCTTTGAATGTGTTTATATGTGTACCGATCCTAAAAGCGTGTCTTGGAAGTTGATAAGCTTCTTCTCTCAAAGCAAAAATCTCCCTGGAGGAATGGGACTTCAAAGTAAATTCATGTTTTCTAAAGAAGGCTAATAAACAAGAAATCAACAATGGATGCTGGATTTCACCTAACCAGTCGTGGCGGAGAAGGTTGACTGGAGATACATAGTTTCAAACATATAAATATCGATGCATCTTGAGAGATAAAAAGAGGTAAAAGAAACATATATTTCTATGACTAGACAGAAAGGGCTGAAAAGAATTGGAATGAAAAATTCACCTGTGTGGAATAATAGTTCTTTTAGAGTCAACAAGAATGTGTCCTTTCCATTTTTGTTTATGTATCTCTATAAAAAGGATTTCCTTTCTGTTGATTGTTTTTTTTTTTTCAATAGATATTTTGCAGTGATATCAAAAATATTGAAGCATTTATGAATCTAATAGAATTTGCATCTTATTCTATTTTTCGCTCTTATATTCTTCATATTTTCACATTTGTAAACAAAAAATACTATCAATTCAATAGATTTATCATACATATTTGTAAGGATTTCTTTTATAGGTTTGTTTTGATTCGGCATAATACTTTGTAAAAGGGGTTGAATGAAAATTATTAATTTGCCAGAAATACCGATGGGCAAACTTAAATTTAATAGAGAAAAATTTAGACTTAAGAATTAATTTATTTTTCTGCAAATTCACATGTTAAACGAAAAAAAGTGTTATTTTATTTTTCTGTAAATTTTTCATCATTTTATAAATTATTTCTTTATAAGCTTAAAAAGTGATAGAATTTCTTCTGAGTTGGTTCTTTATCAAACGATTGTCTTTAAACATGTAAGAAAAATATTGCAATTTGATATTTTTCAAAGTTTTGCAAAAATTAATTCAGTAATGTAAAACCCAAATCACTCAAATCGTAATATATTCATATAATCAAAGAATGATATTATTTAAAGATATTTTTGAAGATACACCAGTGATAAGTTACTATATGAGATGATAAACACATGAAAGTGTTTGTTTCAAATCACTTTTTTTATACATGTGCGTTTGAACATTTCTTCCATCAATATCTTGTTTGGGTCTTTATTTGTTTTCTAAGCATTCCTTTCAATGAATTAAGTTTTAAAGGTCTTGACTGTTTGAAATAAAACTTGCAATTTCTAATGTTCCGTAATTTTGTTGACACAAACTATATTTGATTGCACTGTCATGTTAGATCTGTAACACACTGGAAAGCCACAAAATCTCCAATAACTTATAAGATCATTAATTTCACTAGCATGATTACAATACATTTTGTGAGTTTTTATTAAGAATAAAAACCTTCTGATGATCTAGTAACACTTTGGGAAATTTGCTTGAAACAGAGAATGCTCTATTGTTTGATCAAGCTGGCATGCAACTATATAATCTCTTAGGGATTCATATATAACTGAATTTACTTACTTTAATTTGCTGTAAATCTTAGCAAACAATTCATTATACTACACGTTTACCATGAACATTACTAAACATTACAAGATCCCTATGGGCGTAAAAGTTACCTATAGCTCCTAGAGACTATACATTATCGTATCGGTTTGGAGAATTAAACAGTGACATCAATGCTTAGCCATCTAAATTGATCCATTTGCGTAAGGAAATCTACATTCATTACATATAATAGTGTTCAAATAACAATTTAATAGTATGAAGTATTCAGAATTCCATTCTGAATAGAAGCAAGTAAAAGCTTACACAATAACAGTCGGTAAATTCAAAAGAGAAATAAAGTATTAATTTTGGTGTAAAACTTAACACATGTTAAATAATTTATCAACGGAATCTTACGAATTAAATTGACATTGATACATTTGTTTTAAATTTATCGAATGTCTAATTTTACGTCTTTAAGGAAATGAAACTAGAAACATCGGGTCAGTGCAAATTAATCTTAACACATTTTTAAAAGTAATTAAAAAGATGAAATTTTAAAAAAAATTGCCCGACTTTAAATACACAAGGATGGTGGGACTCCAAAACAACTCATTCGGCACCAAATCCTTTTCTCTGAAGTTGAGGGTTACTGAGTTTAATAAATTTAAGGTTATTGTGTGTGATTTGCTTTCAATAATATTTAATTTTTGAAGTCCTGAAAAGAAAACTATTGCTTAAGAGAAATAATGTAATTACCTCTTGCATCCTTTTTTATATTAGAAATATTAGCAAAATCGACGCAATAATGTTTAAAAATTACTCTTTCATTGTTTTTATATAATACTCTAAAATTTGAAGTTTCTGATATTATCACATTTGTTTTCCATTCGCAAAAGTAATTTTAACTGATTTTTTATTCTTATTAAAACTGTTGTATTTCTAAGAAAATGCTCTGACTTGTATAATTATTCAAAACAAACAACTTCTGCACCTACATTATAATTTTAAAAGGCAATATTTAATAAAATCTAATTTCTTAATTTTCTACTTAGATGAAAGTTCAATAGTAAAATTACAATGCTAACAAAATCTAAATAAACCTGTGTGAAAATATGTATCTTAAAAAATGATAAAATATTACAAGTATGCAAGAGCTCTATGATATGCTGAGTTTACTCTACAATGCTAAGATAATTTAGATA
This sequence comes from Latrodectus geometricus, assembly GCA_026290005.1. Classification (NCBI taxonomy): domain Eukaryota; kingdom Metazoa; phylum Arthropoda; class Arachnida; order Araneae; family Theridiidae; genus Latrodectus; species Latrodectus geometricus. The sequence continues at coordinate 238,778 of JAPDSC010062697.1, read as the reverse complement.
GTTTTAAAATTCAAGAAAAAATTATTCAACAAATCTACTTATATATCATAATGAATATTAGAAAATTACTATTTAGGATTCATCAAAAAGTCCAATTAAAATTCCTTATATGAATACATATATGCAGCACATGTATTTCAAAGATGTATTCAATCAAATGCATACATATTATTCATAACTTGGAGATAATATTGAGTGTATATTCTTAAGTGTATGGTAAGATACTATTTACATTACATATAAATTGAATTTCAAGCCATAGCAGATTTTTTTCAAAAAGTAAATTACTTGAAAAATCTCTTGAAACATTAATGTTTCTACATTTCACAAATAGAAAGGTTATTTATCAATTTTATGATTATCTTTTTGAGACATTTACTGTTCAATGGCATAGTTAGAACTTCCAAATGGAATGTTTAGTTTTATATCCCAATGTCTTTGTAAGGATATCGTAAATAAGAATACAGATTATAAAAAACATTGAGGGAGGAAAATCGGAAGTATTCAAAAGAAAGTGTGTTGATTGTACACAATATCTTGAAATCAGTTTTATACAACTAGCTTATAAAATAATCCTTACATGCTGTGACGTTTGAGTCACGCATAAAATAGATTAAAATGTTTGTTATTTCTCTCTATTACTTGTATACACATTACATTTTTAAAACTCATATCTTGAATAGTAAAGGTGATAAAGCAATGTGCATTATATTCCGATTTACAGTTATCCTACATTTCTGCAATGCAAGCAAATTATGAACACTTGTTACTTACGCATCAAAAATTTTACAAGATTAGGCTTCTATTCATAATTGTCTTTAGTAAACTACATTTAGAAAACATTTTCAGCAACAAACAGTTAGTACGTGTATTAAAAAGAGTTAAAAATCAAGCAAACGGTTACATAGCATGCTATCCATTGTTAAATTAAAGATTCCTTTGATGTTATATCAAAGATGTGCATGATAGCATGATACAGTCATTATATTTTACCAAGTATCATTCACAGTATTCCTTGTAAATAAATGTTATTAATATAAAACTAAAATATTCACTATAGATCAAGCTTTCTTATTAATTTATTTTATTATTGAAACATGTACTAATACATATCTTGGAAGACTTCATTTTGATAACAGTACACCGGTTGAATAGAAAGGTGTTAAAAATATACAAATGCTAAAAAAATGCAAGAAAGTCATGTCTTTCAGAAAGTATATTTAAACATAATTTAATGTTGATACCGATTCAGGGGTTGTTACAATTCGGAAGTAACACAATAGAGCCTCGTGAAAAGCGCTCTCCTTCTTTCAAGAAAACGAGTCATGAGATTTGTTTATTTAAGCTCTTCCACACAATGTAAATTCGCGGTTCTCGACATATTTACTTTCTGAATCATGCTATCTTCTTCCCGACAGAAAACGCTCGGATCAATAATGTGCTTATTCAGATTTTACACGACAGGAAATCATATATATGCGAGACCTTATATAAATATCTCTTCTCCCCTTTGTGCTATTCAAAGTGATTGCGCATTTTTTTTTCCGAACACAATTTCTCAGAGAATATTACTTTTAAGAACTGAAATAAAATATAAAACATAAAATGAAATTTCGACGCAAAGAGAAAGATTACTTCACTGAATTTATGCATTCAGGGTTTTAGAAGGAAGTGAGCTTGTGTATTAAATTTTAGATTCAGATCATTAAAAACGGAAGAGGATTTTAGTTTTTCAATTTACATTGAAAATATTCATTTGGGGAATGCTTCTAGTTTTTACTGTAAATATAACTAAAAGTGTTAGATTCCTTTTAAATTCGCAAACTTATTCTTACAAAGTAGAGCAATTTACGTATAATTCTATGTATTCCGTTTAAAGTTTTAATTATGAGTGTATTAATTAAAATGTTAGTTTTTTTGTCGAGTGCCAGACAGTCTGGCAATAATGGGTTCGCCGCTCCACTTTTCCAACTGAACCGTAATTTTGTGTGGTTTCCAATTTCCTCAGTACACACATATCATAGATACCCGTTTATTGGATAAGGCAACCATTCATACAAGGAAAGGACAAAGGCAGGAGGGAGAGAAAGTACATTTATGCCCAAACCAGGATTCGAACCCAGGATCTGCCCATGAGCACTCAGGCAAGCTGACCACTAGACAGGATGGGTGGATGTTAGCTTGATTAAATCAAGTTATTATAATAAATTTCGGTTTACTTACAAAAAGAGTTTAATTCATTTAAAGTAATAAAATAAACTGAAAAACTTTTTAACTTCGTAAATTTATTATTTTTTACGCGTACAAATGTATTCTAAATGTTACCACATTATTAAATAAAATAACTAAACGAAACACAGTGGCGCGACAGCCCAAATGGTGGCCTAGGCATATATTGATCACATCTTTTTTCATGACCAAGGACTTTGGGGTGCGAAGCATATGTCCTGGTTAGGTGGTCAGACTAACTTGAAACCCCCCAGTGTTTAGTTCCTAAGCATGTTTGGTACTGAGTTTTATCAACCTACTAAAGGGATGAAAGGCTGATTCGACACTGCCCAGGCTGAGAACCGAATCTCGGCCTTTGAAGCGAGAAGTGCTACCATACAGCATAGTTATTATTTTAAAACTCTATTTAATGACATTTTTTTTAAAAATTGTGCATATAAGAAAATATTACATTATGTTTTTCAAACAACTGCTTCAAAATACATTACTTATTTATATTCAAAGTATCCATCAAGTTTTATAATATTTTCCCGTGAATAAAACATCTCTAATGTATAAAGTCATTAAGAACATTTGAAATATTACTCATTAAAATATGAATTTTAAATTAATCATGTAAACTTTGCCTACGATTCATTACGGCTGTTTATTATTAAAATCTACTTTTTTACTTAAATATTAGATAAGTATATTTCATCCCAAATATATTTCTTAATTCAATGATAATTATTCAAATGAGCAATAAAATATCTCATTCGTTTTCTTCTAAATAAACTATTTTTAAGTATATATCATTGTAATTTTACCTTATAATATTAAACATTTCAAAGTATTTCAGTACTTTTAAAAAAGTTACGATTTTATAATGAACTTTTAAATAGCAATAATACAAAAAAATAGAAAAAATTACTCACAGTATAGTTTTGAGGAAGTGTACAAATATAGCTATCTAAGGAACCTTACCTATAAAATAAAGAAAAATACATAATTTAATCAGTATAATGTAAGAATAAAAAAATTTATTTAACTTAAATTAAACTGTAAATAATTATTTGTGGGCACAAAATTTAACCAAGTGAATAAACTTAATATAAATATAAAAAACTTATGAGAGATTGATGAACATCATGTAAACGTTATTTTAAAGAATATATTTTTCGAAAAATAAATGTTTAGTAAATTCCATGGTTAAAAGTTGAATTGGTATATAAATTATTTAGTAAATCAACAAAAATTAAATGTAATAGCATATTATATCTTTATTCTTTTGAAGTTGTGATTATAGCAATCAACATAAAACAAAGAATGCCATTCCTAAATAATTGAACATTAAAAATAACATTTTTTTTTATGAGGGAAGGAAATTAAAGCCATAATCCTCACAAAATAATGCTTTTCAAGTTTAGCAGCCTTAATAGGTAGAACAATGGGGACTGATGGTATGTGTTTTGGATTTCGTGACGTTGTTTAAAAAATATAACGACTTTATTGTATCAAGTTTGTCAAGAGGTCATAGTATGCTGATAATATTTGGTTTTAAGTTAATTTCTTTGTTAAGAATATGAAATAATATAAAATCTGTTAGTAATTACATTTTCTGCTGTCAAGAGAATTTTCCGTCAATAATAAGGAAAATAGTAGGCAATTGATTTTGTATTATGCAATTAGATTGGAATTATTGATCTTTAAAAAAACTCGAAGAGAATTACACAAATATAATGCAATTTCTGCAATAAATTCTATCAATAGAATTTGTTATAATAATTTTTGATTGTTTACATCTTTTTTTATCCTTAAATGCAGAGTTTTTACAATATATATATATTAAATATTGCATAGCATATATATTATCCTGTTTAATTTTAAAGAATATTTGTCATTTACCAGCATTCAAATTATTCTATTTTTAAGATTGGTTATTTTATGATTAATAATAATTCACAATCTATATTATTCTGTAAACATAATACCATTGTAAAAAATTTTTAATGCATTCATTAAAGCTAGAAATAAGTTAGAAGTATAAATTTCATATACATGGTAATTTGATTGCTTCAGAGTATTTTGTGTGGGAGTGTGTGTGTGGACAGGCTAAAGTAATACATTAATTCTCACTTATATGATTACATTTTTATCATTTATAACTATCGTTTCTTCTACAATATTTTATTCAAATTATTCTAAAATTTTAATGACAAAGGAATAATAATTTTAAAATCAATCATCAGGAAATTAAAATTTTGTTTGCTTGATAAAATTTTTAATTCCTGTAACATTTATAATTTGTTTTATTCCCTCCACCACCAAAGTTAATTTCTGTTTCATGAAAATGATAAATTTATTCCCCTGTCAAAAATCCTTGTATAAAATAACATAATGATGCATTAATTGTAGAACAGGTTTGATAACAAATAACATAAAAATGTTTGAGAGTTATATATATATATATATATATATATATATATATATATATATATATATTATATTCCAGTGCAAGATACTATATTTCAAAGCCAGTCAGTTTTCTGAATTATCTGTAGAATTTGCTTTCTAAAATGATATTTTATCAATGCAGAAGATGAGATTTTTATTGGCAATTTTCAAATCCTCAGAGATACAGAATAATGAAATTGTGATTTAAGTAAACCGATGATACTGAACTTGGATGTGGAACATGGATATTATATTTTTATAATTAGCACATAAATTTTTTTCCATCAAATTTTATGTTTCGCACTTTTAACAATATTATTTACTCATTACTTTAAGAGTTTCTAAGGAAAAAATTATCTGTAAATTTAAAATATACTTTAGACTCATATCTTCTAAAGATTAAATTATTTCAAAGATTCGTGGATATGATAATCCTATCTCTATTAACGATTTCAGTAGAATCTATCATAATGCTAATGGTATATGTCGTGAATTTGTAAACTGTGGTACCAAAATTTACATTTTAATGGGTTTTTCAATATCTTTAATATTTTAGGGATTAACTATTAAAATATTCATAGATGTCTAATCTTTTTTATTTTTAAGACTAATTATATTTTATTTTTCACAAACTGATCAAGAGTAGAATCATAACAAAAATTTTTCCAATATTACGAAACTGTCATATCTTTTATTAGTAATATAAAAAGTATTTGAAGTAAAGATTATTCTACTTAATGAGCTACATTTTTATACTGATTTGATTTTTCCTTTTTTTTATACTTTTCAATTTTTTTTAAATGCTACAATGACTATTTCAAAATAATTATTTTACTTTATGCCTGTATCAAGTATTTTATGTCTGAAACAATAAAAATTCTTAGAGTGCTTAAAACGTAGCATAATTATTAAAGTTTAATTCATCAGAAAATTATTTAGCAATAGCATTTTTACTTACAAATTCACTTAAAATACATATATGCTTAAAAATCCTTTATAAAGACTTTTATCCATTGTAAATGAATAATAGAAACACAGTCGAAAAATAAAAGGATATTTTTTTAGATTTTCGTTTGAGCATGATGTTCTTTTGGGACTCATTCCAACCGGTGATAGCAGAGGATCCCTCTTAACGGACTCCTGTGTTTCAAAAGCTCCTGAAAAACCTCTAGAGAGCAACAATGAAAGGAAAATCTTCCTGCTATGATTGACAGTGTTTGTAATAAATTGCTATTAAGCAAATCGATAACGGACGAAGAACAAGTTCAGCAATAAACCAATTAATAAAGCTTTGCGAGCAGCTGTTTCATTCATTAATAATCATTACCGAAAAGCGGCATCGGCCAACATAACTTCCTGAATATATCTATAGCCTGTGGCTTAAAACCTTCTTCACAAGCAGTGCAAAAGGCGAAATGATCCATCGCCTTGATAATGACGCAACTTTGTGGAAAAGTTTGGGAGCGGCTGTTGAAAAATGAGACATTGTCTTTAGCCCTGAAGACAGCTTTCAACTGCAAATATTAGCACAGACCAAAGAGAAGATAAGAAAGAAATAGGTAAGAAAATGAGATTTTTTCTACATGGTTTTTACTTGCGCGGGAGTAGTTAATATTGTAATAATGGTACGGCTTTCTTTTCCTGTTTTTTATTAGAAGCTTCTATTTGCGTAATCCCTGTGTGCTTGAAAATGTATGATGCTTTAGAGAACAGCATATTACTACTAATATTAATTCAACTACTGTGCAATTCACTATAGATAGTGCTAATTTATTTCACAGCATGAATTATGAATTAGTAAATAATGAGAAAACACCTGCATAGTTACTATAACATAAGGGATTTTTTTTACACTGCTTTAACTTAAACTTCAAGTGATATTATAAAAGTATAGTATATATAAATGTCGTTGTAAAATCATAAGATGCATGTTTTTTTAAATTTAAAAATGACAATTTAATTTAATATTTATATATGCTGTACTAAAATTCTTGTTCAAATTCAAATTAAAATAAATCTGCTTGCATATCCAGATCAGAATGTCAATCATCTTACGCATATATATGCGTTTTTAATATATTTAATTTAACTTGAACCGTTTCTTCTTTGTATTTTGTGAGATCATTTATTTTCAAAACAAAAATCTTTAATCTCTCGAAAATCGATTGACCTATTAATTTCGATGACTAAAAGTAATTCCTGATAATCTTCTAAACGTCAAGGATAAAACTACACTATTTAACTACTCATCAGCCTTTTTTTCTTTTTTTAATAGGTAATAGAATCATAACTTAATTGCTGGGGACATTATTGAATCAGGGAATTTTCATGTTTTTCTATGGAATATTTTTAATGTTTTAATGTTTTTCTATCAGGGAATTTTAATGTTTTTTAAATATCAGTTTTTTACTCTGGTTGAAATTTACTTTAATTGTATATTTTGCAAGTGAGATTTTTCTGGAGTGATACTTAATATAAGTATGTATTTTATAAATTGTGTATTTTAAATGTATGGATATATGTTATAAAATCCATTTTCATTACTTTCTATCGAATTTAAAATAAACTGCTTTTAAACAATATATTTTTCACAGTTTTTTAAAAACAATGTTTATAAATTTTCTATTTTTTTACAGAATTGAATAATAATTGAATAATAATTGGCCACAGTAGTCACATAAAATATAATGAATGCTTATATAAGTTCATGCAGTTAATGTATTCAACATAAAATATTAATACTGTGTTATTATTACGAATGGCCAATACTTTATTTGATAAACATCCAAGAAAAATAAAGAGAAAAAGTGAAGGAACATAAAAAATGGAAAGCTATGGCAACTTCTTTGACCTTGCAGCAATGTCGTACGTCTAGCTGACCTTTTACTCCAAGGGATCTAGTGGAAAAAGTCGGAGAGTGGCAATTAAGGGTCTATATAAGAAACCTCAAACCAGCATTTTTATCTTCTCTAGAAAAAGTTCCCTTAATCAATAGGTGGCAAGAGAAGGAATACTGATTATAGGTTGTAAGTGGAATGGTCCAAAAGTTAGAGTGGAATTAGACGCTGTGGTAAAAGACGAGTAGAGATGTGCTGAGACATACTCTGGAAGAAGTTGCCTTAAGGAAGCTGGAGAAGGGGGAACATGGAACGTGCCCAAAACGTGAAAGAAAAAAAAAACCATTTGGCATTTGGGGTTAAATCATTCACTCATTTAAAAGTCCTATCTTAGCGAAGATGAATTTTAAAACGAAAGGTAACCGTTCAGGTGGTCGCTGCTATTTTTCTTATAATGAAAGATGTCCGTAGACTGGGAAAAAATTCTATCTTTTGTCGACTGACTGGTGGGCAATTTATTTTAACACGTGAATGCGTATTATACTGCCACAAACTAGTGATTACACTTTTCAAACTATCAGATTTCATGAGATATTTAATGAATTCGTGAAGAATCTTAGAAAACACGACTGTATAGAACTAAACATACATTGACTTCCCATGAACTCGCTTAGAATGGAAGTTGAATATCCTCAGTAAAACGTAGCATTAAGAGTAAAAAGGTTTAATCTATTTACATAAATATGTATAATGTAGCGCATATTGATGCACGTTTTCTACTTATTACTGATTCTAAATTTCTTTAAAATTTAGTATTTTCAATTATTTAAAAAGGAACTTATAATTTTAGTAGTAAAAAAGGAACTTATAATTTT
>JAPDSC010062697.1:180014-219365 GCA_026290005.1 Latrodectus geometricus | reverse complement strand
TACACATTATAATAATTAAAAATGCTTCTTGATATGATATCAAAACTATTATTTTCGCAGTTTAAATTCCAAGTAAAGAAGTCGTTTTGTGAATTTAAAGTGTAAAAAATAATAAAATTTCCAATTATATTTAAGAAGTTTTATGGACATTTTCCTCACATATTTAAACGTATAAAAACATTTCAGTATAACATTAACACAAAATACTTTTAACTTTGATACAGATTATTGTCATGATAAAATGATTTTGAATTAATAAGGTGGTTAAACTGGGATTTATTTTATTATAAAAAAGCATAAAAATAATTTTTAGAAATGTTATTATCGACTTTATAATGAGTGAGAAATACGAAAATCCTCGTACTTTTTCTAGAGATAAAAATAAAACAAATATACTAACTTAAGTACTTTCTTTTTTGAAACAATATGAAGAGGTAACTGTAACTAAAAATTAATCCCGATAACTTAATTCTCTTTGTTAAAGAGGATTCTTGTCAACTTCGTATCAGAGGATTTATTTTGATAAATCTGTTCTTAGAAGCAAAACAATATACATTTCCCCCACATAGGAGAGATGTATTTCTTTTGTTCATCAAAAGAAATACATTATTTCAAAAATGTATTTCTTTTAATTAGGAATTGATTAGTAACATGATGTCAAAAAGAAAATGAAATCAAATAATAATTTTTAAAATAGAGTAAACTTTTTATATTAAAGAAAAAAGATAAATCTATATGAATACATTTATTTTAATAAAAGTTACGAGTATGACTTTGAAGTTAAAGATGCCAAATTAAATTATGAATGTATATAGATACATTAGATACAATTGTCGTCTGTAATCCACAGAATTAAATTTAAAATATCTTAAATTCATTGCTTAAATGTAGCATTTTTATCAAATTAAATGTAGGAAACCAATCCTTACATATAAAAGATTTAAATCTGAGAAAATCACTAATTTGTATTTATTTTTCTAAGATGTATTTACTGGATTACCAGAAATCTTAATATTACCACAATATATCTGAATTAATGCATTAGTCCATAACTTTTATAACAGCTTTGACTTTAAAAGAAACATTTACTTCAACTTTTATTTCAACTAAGAGCATTTAATGATTAATGCTCTTAATATTCATAAAAAAAGAAATTCTCATATTTTTAACTGTAAAGTCGAATGATAAATTATATATATGTTCTTATTTAAATTCTCCTTTATCTCACAGGTGGTTTGAAAGACTTCACTTGTGATAACAATTTTGGCGATCTTTTAAAGAACTTTACCAACAGAAAAGTGGAGTTCTCTGAAAGATCATTTGTGATTGATGACCAGTGTGCACTTGATCATGTTTGTTTGTTGGATACCATTAAATATTCCAGAGAGTTTCCGGAGTTTGATTTAATGATTCCTGTCAATAGAAGGAAAGGCAATGGAAAAAGTCATGTTTCCGATCTTATCCCCAGAAGGAATTCAAAAACAAAACCCTTGCACACATCCTACGCTGTTCTCATTCCAACATATGGAGATTGTTATTCGTGGGTGATACAAATTGATATATAGCCATGTAGAATATTCTGTGAATAATTTGTAAGGAAATTATGATCTTTTATACAGAGCTGGAATATTAAAATAATATTTTTCATTCCATTTTAATTTTTTTATCTTTGCGTGAAGCATATTATTAAGTTTCCTTCAATTATAAATAGATAAATATTATATTTATCTGTAATTCAGTGAAGTAGGTTTAAATCTGGCATTATACATACATTAAATTTTGCACTAATAAATAATTTGAGTTTAAGACTTTTAAAACATAGATTATGCTGATTATGCAAAACTAACTATTTATTTTTCTATTTTATTTGTTTTATACACAATAGCAATATATTACGTTTCATTATATTTAGAGAATATAAAAATCATTTAACAATGTTCCCACATGTTAAAGTCAGAAAAAGTGACATGACGTTTAAAAATATTCTATAACTTTTATAATTTTTTTTTACTTAAGTTACAGCTTTGAAATAAATTCAGTATCCTTTTTGAAAATTGGAAACGTTATGTTCTGCGTCTATATTGATAATTGTAAATACTTTAACACATTTGCTAGTAGGACAGTTTCGTACATTATATTAGGTCTTTTGAACAAAAAATGTGTAATTTTAGTTACATGATTATTTTAGATCTTGATTAAAGTTTAAGAAATTTCTTGGTATTCTTAATATTATGCTATTTTTAAAAAGCTTAAACACAATCTTTTATTATTCTTCAATTTTATTTTATGAGTTACTTCACGTTTATATGAATATATTCAAAGAAAAAGATAATTTTAACATCTGTATTTTATTACATATCATACGGAATTGTAATTTTATATATCTTTATTAAAAAGTTCAATGTTTAGAATGATCTAATATGAAAATCTGATTAAAATAATATAATGACAATTATGAACTGTCTTAATAAAAGAAATGCCTTAACAAGATTAAATAAAATGTTTGAAAAGACCTTGTAAAGAAAATTTTTACTTAGTATTTTTCTTTTCTTTGTGATAATAGAATTAAAGCAAAGAATCAGGTTTGAATTAAAGGAAAGCACTTCATCCATGAAAGTGTGAGAGGGGTGGAGTACTTACCAACAGAACAAAAGGAGACGATGCCCAATGAGTGTGTATTCTGAGCACGAAAAGCTGCTGTTGAGTTAGCCATCAATCATAAATGACAAGATGATGTCGCCATCAGATGGCGTATGAGTGAAGCAACGAATCATCTGCATCAACAGCGTTGCTTCTTTCGTGTATTCCTGGATAACTTGTCTAGAAAAATGGCCCGATTTGCCTAAGATTCTTCCTTTTTACCAATTTGTGCCTGTTTATGACATGTTTTTGTTTTGTATGCAGAAAAGTAAAAGAGATAAGTTAAGAACACCAGAAAAATGTTATTTACACTTTCTTCTAAATGTTTTAATCATCTGCCCTTTCAGTACTTGCATTAAAATGATTTTTTATGTGATTAATAAAAGTATTATTATTATTATTTTTTTGAGAAAATTATCTAATTTAATTTCTTAAAATGAGACTTATATTCATAGAAATTCCAATTCTATAACGTTTGAATGAAATACAAGATGCATAATAATTTTCTTTACTACATGGTAAAATATTTCAGGGATAATCTTGATACAGATATTAGCATTCTGCACGGTATAGACACCACATTTTAAATAAATTAATTACTTTTTGTATTTTATTCCTATAATTTTATGATAAATTAAAGCAAGAATAATTTCATAAACTTACTTTATTTACATAATATTGAGTAAAACTATGGAAAAAAAGCCAATGTTATTTTTCTTGTGTAAACTCTATATGATTAGAAAATTTTAAAGCACATCACTTTTTTTTTTTTGGTTACATATTATTTTGTGTGGCTATACCAAAAATTTAAACGTCATAAATGAGAAAACCCGCAGTTTTTCTATTATTTCCATAGACAACTGCAAGTTTTCTTATTTATGACATTTTTCATTTAGATTAAATGTTTCATAAAAAGTGTACAGTCAAATATTTAAATGAGTAACTATTATGATTAAACAAGATTAAGTACTTATTATAAAAATAATTTTAAAGTTTAAAAACTGAATTATTCACATTATAATTTATTTATACATTTATGTTTTTATCAACTAAATTTATTTATTAAAATTTTTATTAAGTTCTTTTAATTTAATGGAGAAAATTACAAACCACGGCAAAGTTTCATCCAATTTCAAAATTTAAATAAAAAATTAATTTTAATTTAGAGGATAAAATTGATTTACCATCGCTATAATAAGTAAAATTCGAGAGGAAAAAATGGGTGTAACACAATAACTATACTATCTTGCATGCATTGAAAGTTAGGTATTTAAAAACAATTTTGTTGTGTGTGTGTTTAAGGGAAATACAATATTCCTTTAAAATATATTTTGTTAATAAACTAAAAAAAAGTTTTGACTTACTTGAAAAACAGAAATAAAAACTATTGTAAGAATATTCATTTATAAAAAACATCGGATTTTGAATTTGACTTCTTATAGCAGCAAAAATTTGGAAAGTTCTTAAAGTATTTTATTTCTTTTTTAATTCACAAGAAATTTAAAATGTGCTTATTTATATTGAGAAAAAACAAATTTCATTCTTTTATGTATCAAGTTAATAAGTATGCAAAGTGATTTTAAAAAGTTCTTTACTTTTAACAAAACAAGATATTTTTACAATCCTTAGATAGTAATAAATTGCATTATTATAAGCTCTGAATAGAAAATGTTAAAAGAAAGTATTTCTGAAATATCTGAAAGTGAATTTTATTCTCGTTTTTGTTTTGAAGCATTGTGTTACATTTAAATTTTAATCGCTTGTTTTAAAAGTTGATATTAAAAAAATAAAGACTAAGGATTTCTTCTTATTTTTTTATTTGTGGTGGGATTTGTATAAATGTTTTTATACAGGAAAACATATGCAGTCACAGAGAAAAAAAAAGTAAATAGGATTTTAATATTTTATGAATAGTCCTAAGAGACACAGTTCTTATAAACATTTTAGGAACATGAAAACAATTTTCAAAAAATCCAGTCAAAGAAACTGTATGAAAAAAACAGTTATTAAGCTAAAAGCATTAAAATCAGAAAAAAATTTACTAAAAAAATTAATTAGGTTCCCCAGATAATTAAAAAAATAAGACATAACGCTTTCTAAGTCTTTTATTTTCTCATTTCTCTAGTGCATAAACTTTCAAAGAATTACAGACTCCAGTGATCTTAATTATTTATAACACATCTAATGCATGAAATTATTCACATGATGTTGCTAACATTTCTGTCATTTGCTGAACATTCTCGAAAGAAAAAAATAAGCAAAAAAATGAAATATTTTTTTTAAATATAATATAAAGTATGAAAAAGAACTTTTTTTTTCATATGGGTTATCGATTCAAAAAAATTCTTCAGCATTTATAATTTCTTTGTTTTATAAATATTTTTTCCAAAAATTCCTCCTTCAATGGATTTGTTATTCTCAAAGGGTAATTTTATGTGGTTTTTTTTTTTTTTTTTTTTTTTTTTTTTTTTTTTTTTTTTTTTTTTTAATTTTTATTTTATCCTCGTATATTTCGTATAGCGAATATAATGAAGTTTTGTTTTCTGTGTTATATTAAATATTTAATAAGGAAAAATAAGTTTGAGTTTACATAATATTAGAGTACATAGTGTGCATAATTCATAATAAACAGACAATGTATACCACCGCTAACAGTAATTTGGTTGAGCATTGAGGCCAATTTAAATTCAGTTATTAAATGTGCTTCTGTATGCCTCAATCATGTATGTATGTTATTATACTTACGTATGTTAGTCAGAATTCCTCCATCACAGTGACAGGTGAGTGATGATCTTCGCTTAACTCATGACGAGAAGTCAATAGCACCTAACATATCTGAATTACACTTCCTAGGGTATTAGGCGGACAAATACTGAGGAAAACCAAGAAAGAGTAAACCACATGAATTTCTAGTGCTCATTATCAACAATCGTCACCCCATTATAAAACTTGGATACTTGTCTCGAATACATTGTCTAGGAACGGTTCAACAATAGTCCTCATGCCAATAATCCTTGCTGCAAAAATGCACATTCATATGTTTCAACACTGCTCATAAGTGTATTATATAACATATATTACACTTTTCCTACGTTTAATTATCGTGGTGCACATTACAAGCCTTTAATTTAAGATATAAATGTTGCATGTATGATATCGCAAGCCAGTAAACTTATAAGTCTTTTCCATTATTAGTGAGCTGGAACTCAAATCTCCTAATTGTCAGATTTTGTGTTTGGAACCATTGGGTTCAAATTCACCTGAAAGGCAATGAGAAAATGTCCTATATATAACAGCAATGAGGTGTAACGATTAACTAATATATTAATAGGTCACGGTTTCATTTTGCGATTGAATTTCACATAATTTATTTGGAATTTTTTCTTATACAAGGCATCTTTGTAAAAACAACTAATATTTAAATACAATTTCCAAATGAGAAATTTGCCGACCAATTTAACCCTACTTCAAACATAATTTCAGTATTGATAATCAAACCTGGGAATGTATTTGAAGGATAATCATTTCATTCAGCCTAATATATAGAGTTATTCATGCAAAAGGATACTCATAGTATGAAGTATTTAAGATTAAAAACTTTAGTGAATAGTAATGCATTGCATATCATGATAAAATACAATTAAATTTTCTGTGTAACATAAGCAGTATCTAAAGTAAATATACATTACTTTGTGTCTGCTGAAATGACATTCATGTGAATTAAATATTTTTAAATACCAAAATGTGTTTCAATGCATGATCAAATGAAGTTTAATTAGGATTCAGTAAAATTTACTTTATTTCTTTTTCAATTATTAAAGCTAAAATCATTTCATGTACATCACATAATAGAAGATGTCTTTCAAACAAAAAAAAAATATTATCATTTAATTAACGTAATAGGGAATTTTAAAGAAATAACTTCAAAATATGTTTTGAAAATTAATTCGTGGTATAAAAACTGAAAAACAAAACAATATAAAATTAAGCCTTAGTATAAATTAGGAGCTAGAGAGATTGTTATACCAGCTATTTCAAGAAATTGTAGCAAATAATAATTTCCAAAATTTAATCTAATTCTCAAATACATAAAATAAGTAATTATTTTTACAATATTGAGTATAGGACAGCAAAAATACTAAATATAATTCCTTTATTTCCACAACATTTTGGTGAACATTGCATTTGTCTGTAGAAATATGATTCAAATATAATGTGGAAATATAAAGGTAATTAATGAATTAATGTACCATGAATTTAAGGAAAAAGTTTAATTACGACTTTATATTTGATGTTGCAAAATTAGAGCCTTATTTCCGGTTATATTACAAAATATTGTGCTCTCTTATATGAAAGTATTTATGACCGAAATGAATAATATATATTCAAGTTTTACTCTTTTAAGTTTTGTTTTATAATTTCAGTAATAAAAGCATGTTACTAAACTAACATATTGCCTTAAAAATAAGTAAATATTTAAAAGATCCTATAATTGAACTAATAGGCTACTAACTAAGTCAGATAATTTTAAATCTTATGAATTACTTTAGTTTTATTCGTTGTTTACATTACGTTAAATATAAAAGTTACGTTGTTAAAAACATAACTATATTAAGTAGATTTATAAAAACAATAATGCTTTTGAATTTTAGCTTTGGAAACTCATCAAAGCAATTAAGGAATATTACCTATAGAAGCATGGTAATTGGGTAAAACTTTTAATAAAAAGTAATTGTTTGAAATAATTTGTTTCAGTTTGTTTGGTTCATGAAAAGTTATTCAAAAACTATTCATTTATACAAAATTATAATTAGAAGTTATTGTCTGATAAATATGCATAAATACTGTTAACAGTCGTTCATAGCAAAAGAAGAAAGCTTATAAAGTTACAGATTAAAGGTATGTTATAAGAGTAAATACAAAACTCCAATAAAGACTTCACTATGAAAACTTATATGAAAGAGATTGATAAGGTGGAATAGATTTCGTCTGAAATGCTGTCAGCGCGTTTAATACCCGCAACAATTAGTTATGGAGCTGCAAAGGATATAGTTAGGCTGGGACTGACGGTTACAAATGGGTAATTCATCACATGATTCATTTACAATCCAGTTAATCACTGCCGTTGGTCCCAAGGCTTAGGTTTTATCAATGTAGTCTCCATAAGCTATTTAGTGTGTTCCCAAGAAAATATAGGATGCTTAATTGTAAATTGATATTCAATCAAAAATACAATTTTTTCGTAATCGAATGAAGCAAAAAGTACATTCTGAAAGGGTTTAAACAAATACAATAGGGTCTAGAAAAATAGTTAGAAATTTAATTCAGATATAAATATTTGTTTACGTAGATAATATGAACTATTTAATGCGTTATTTGCAAAAGTATTCAGATAATTATTCGACAATTATTATCACATGTTATTTTGTTCAGTAACGGAAGTAAACATTTATAAATACATATATAAAGAGTACTAAGCTATTTTTCAACGGTTAAATTTTAACCATGCATAAAGTTTAAAATTAAAAACTTATACAAATAATTTTTGACATCTTATAACGGCTCATTTGAATTATTTGTAATTATTAATCTAGGTATGTTTTTAAAAGTATTTTGATGTCTTATACATAATTTATACTTAAAAAGAATTTACTTATAGGTCAGCAGGTACATACATACGTATACATAAAGGATATTCTCTTAAAGTGACAAGAAATTCATTCAGGTGAATGGATATCATTAGGGGCAAAATGCTATAGTGCAGTGCGTATTAAGCAAATTTTAAATATGTAAAATTGGAGAATATTTATGAAAGATATAACATCAATGCCATGTTCTTTAGAAATAGACATATTTTTTACCCCTAAAAATTTGATCTTTTTGGTTAAGAACAAAGAAAAAAACATTTATATGATAAGAAGAAAATAAGCATAAAGAGAAATAATTACAGGGGTTATTCAAAGTTGTGGTTACGAAGGTTTTTGCAAAACTCGTAACGATGGAGTGACGATTGCTGAAGTGTTCGAAGATACCAGGAATAATGGAGAACTCGGCCACAATGAAGACTATCCATGCAACGAGATTTTTCTGTGTGAGTTTGGGGTCTAATGTAGTAGTAAAGTAAGGTGTCCCTAGAAGAAAAAGTTTAAAAAATTGAAGTCAATATTAAGGAGAAGCTGAGCAACATGTCCTATACGTCCATTTCATCTCCATGGATATTTCTCATTCGTGTAATCGAGCATGCTTTTTAGGGATCTCATTGTAACACCAGCTAATTTGTTAAGTTAGCTGTTATAACATAGTTCATAACAGTTTACTAATTGTTTTCGCTTTCACAAAAGGCTTCACTAATTGTTCTCGCTTTCACAAAAGGGAAATTTCCATACAGGCTTTCTTCGTCTCAACTCTGATAATCACTTTTAATCTTCTTTTGAACATTGCTTGCCTTGTTTTCAAATACATATAATGACAAATAAATATTTTCCTGTGAATTATTGATCTTTTTCACTCACTCGATATGTCACATTCTTCATAAATATTTTTGAGAATTACATCTATTAAAAGTAATTTGGATTTTTTATGGCATTTTTACGTTTTGTTGTCTCTATTATCCCTTGCTCAATTTGCATACTTCATCCTTTATGTCATATAATTTTCTTGAATTTGAAAATATACTAATTTCAAATTCAAGCAAATTGAATAGTATAAAAAAATACAATGATTTATTATTTTTATTTTAAAACATTTGAATCACAAAATATACAATGCATATATATATACATATATATATATATATATATATATATATATATATATATTAACCGTAATTAATTTTCGAATTAAACTAATTTTATATATTATTTTAAAGAGTTTTGTTTCTGAATGCAATAAAAAACGCACAATATTAAATCAATAACAAATTAAACGCACAAACAATTTGATTAAACTCTATGATTTATTTAGACAACAGTTATATGTTTAAAATTATCCCTATTGTTGAAAGAGAGTGACAATATTACTTATGTATAAAAAGATATTATAAGTAAGCGATGTAAAATATAGGTAGCAGCAACATTACATTAAGATATGCTAAAATGAAAGATGAGGCTACTCAAATTTTCAAATTTTTCTTATTTGTCTAGAAATGAGGCAGATCTCTTTTCAAAGCCACCCATTTGATTAACTTTCTTCTTTGACTTCTTTTCCCCTGTTCGTGGTTATCATTTTCTTATTTATCTTTTACCCAGAATTATCTTTATTCAATTGAATACTGAACTGATGAAGAAATAGTTGCCTTAGAAAATAATGTTGACGCAGGCATTTTTTTTAGAAATTGCTGATTTCTCTGAAGTTCCATTAACAAGAATATTAAAGGAGCACGTCTTGCCGCTCTGAGTTCTTTGGAAAGCTTAAGTCGGTAGGGTGAAGACAAACTGGGAGCGTAGGAAGAATAAATCGGATTGTCATAATATGTAAGCAATAAGTAGCTTATGTCACAAAGTTCTGTAAAAATTATCTCTACTTATTCCAAAAATTTGTCCGCTTGTCAACAAGGATCTTTAAAAGCATCTTTTAATCTTCTTTTTGAGAAAACGTATAACATGTGTTGATGATTTCCTGCAAGTTAAACCCCATCTCTTAAGTGGAATTCTTTGTTGAAACATTTTTAAGAAATGTCTTTACAAAAATCTAAAAATATAACATTATTTTCATCTTGAAGTTTTTAAAATATTTTATTTATTTTAGTATAAAACTCAACTTATATTCGAAAGCATTTTGTAAGTTATATTAAGTTATACAAAATAATAGTATCATGTAAAATGTTTTAAATTCTTAAAGATTTTAATTATTAGACAATGAAATCCCGTACTGTTAGCTTTCACTTTATCAAATTTGGAAACATATGACAATAAAATTTAAATTAATAATTATATATATATATATATATATATATATATATATATATATATATATATATATATAGCATACAAAACAAGTTTAAGATATATTCAGTTTGATTAACTTTTTATAAACATGAGTATCAACTGTTTTTAATTGCATAGATTAAGAAATTTAAATTAAAACTCGTTTAAACATTAAGAACATCAAATTTTTGAAATTATATCTAATTTTTATGCAGATTTCTTATCACGACAGTTATTTTCATCGAAATCATTTTTCTTTTATTTGTCGATTTCAAGTATCATAATGACAGCTCTTAATAATTTCAATCAAAATAGAAAATTTTCTGTTTATTCCGGTTTTGGCATATAAAACTGTTTATATAACTCGCATATAAAGCTGTTATAATCATTTACTAAAAAAATCTATCATAATATTAGCTTATAAAATTGGTAATAACATTATTATTTTGTGCTGAGATAACGATGAGCTGCACGTAAAAAATACTGAAAGTAAGCATACATGGAGAACTGGAAATATTGAACAAGAGCTGGCAATCCGAGAAGTGAGGGTGTGTCTCAGCCATTTATTATTAACCTTCGATCTCTGGGTGGGCTGCTAGAGAAATAAAAATGAAAGTGAATGAAGTTATCGCGTAATAGTATCTCTTTTGTCACAGCGTATAATATTTCAATTTCAGATCTATCACCTTGTCTGTCTTATTAGCTGAGAAGTAGAAAACCGGCCAAGAAGAATCAGAAAAGTCTTCATTAATCTCCCAGGTGATAATTTTCACTTAATTTTTTATACCTGATTTGAGGCGTTGCTGTCTAGAAGAAAAAAGAAAAAAATATCTGACAGAATTTTGAATAGTATGCTTGCGCTTTTACTCACGTCTCATTGCTTCTGTAAAAAGTAGATTCGTTTATCTACACCAATTTATTTATTGATAGAAAATATTAAGTTGACTTTTTGACTTTGAATATTAAGTAGCTTCCATTCAATCATAATTATCCTAGCCTAAGAAACAGTTAAGCGAACTTGGACTATTTTCATTGTACCAGTTGCACAATTAAATATTAAATAATACAAATACTTTTAGAACCACTCATGACGTTAAAATATTCTTACACAATATCTAACTCCCATGTATTGCAATTCCAAGTTTTAGCATAATAATACTATTTTAGAACTGATAATTTTAAAATATTTGCAAAAAGATATCCTTAATTCTCTCATAGTAACATTATTGTAACTATAGCTTCTAAGAATATGTCTCTAATATATTAAAAAATAATAAAAAATTATATTGCATTAACAGAACTTATGAACATTATCTTCCAAACTTTAGAATTACATAATACATGAATTCAATTCACAATCCAAGATCATATCAGTGATTATTCTAAAATGTTTCATATTATAGGAAAATTTTATTTATGGCCTAATTTATTGTTGCATTTAGCAGCATAAAACAGTGTTTATTAATTAACAGATGTAATTTAATAAAATAAAAGTCATTTTGTTTGAAATAAAATTTCAAAATGCATTTTTTAAAGTAATTTTGGTTTAAATTGTATAGTATTCAAATTTTTGTATACATTGCATTTTTTAAATAAATAAAATTCAACATGCACAATTTATAATAAATTTCACGAACATAATTTAATCGCAAAACAAGTACAAAAGTCTGAAGAATAACTGGAAAAGTTTAACAGTTACACTGCAACAAAAACAATTTCTAAATCAATTCCAATGAAAATATGAAAAATATTTTCTTGCATTTTTCTTGTTTCCATGAAACATATTTGTAGAAAAATAAAAATTTAATAAAATAGTTTTCTGTTATATTTTTTTAAATAAAGCACTTCCTTAAAGCGCATCATTTAAATATAAACACATTTGAATGGATTAAGGATATAAATAAAAAGAACAAATAAACAAAAAATAATTTATGTTTATTGACATATCTTAAGCTTCTTAAGCTTTGGATTAGAATTACTTTTACGGACCTAAGCGGAAAATAATTGTGACGTTGATCAAAAAATATTGTATTTCAGCGAATGTAATTTTAAATAAAATCAAATACCTACAGCTAAGGAGATTTTAAACTTAAATTATGGCGTTTTTTGCTTATAATTTCAGTTCAAATCATTTTAATGGTAAAAAGTTTTGAAACTTGATGCTTGAAAAATCAAATAATTAAATATATTTACTTTTGCTTCCTAAACAAAATATTTTAAAAAGAAATTAAGATTTTTTAGACTTCATTTCAGCTCAAATTATTTTAATGGTAAAAAAAGCTTTGAAACCTAATACTTGAAAAATCAAATATTTATATTTTTGCTTTTTAAGGAATTTAGATTTTTTAGACTTAAGTGCTTATAAAATTTCAAATCTAGAACTTGCAGTTTTATCTCAAACACATTTTTACTCTAGTTAAATGTTTAAAAATAAAGGTAGTATATATGCATAGAAAAATAGACTCTGTAAAGCTGAAAACAATTAGTAACATGGGAACAAGATTTATCCCGAAAGAAATGACGGGTATTATATACTTTCAGGCAGATTTCTTCAAGATAAAAAATATAATAACAGCTCCTTATTTAACACGAACAGCTTTTATGTTCTTTTTTTATCACAAGTATCAAACAGTGAAGCTTGGTAATGAGAGCTATTACTTTTATGCGACAACATTAAACAAAAAATTACTTCAAACAGGGAGTTATTCCTTCGATGTAAATAGTTTTTAATACTTTTGGATTTACTAAATACAAAGGTTATTCTTCAGATTCTTATTTAAAAGGAGGGATATTACATTCAGCTGGAACAGAAAGGAAATAATTATTTATTGTTAATAATATTAAAGGAAATAATTTTTCTTGTAGCAATACTAAAATTTTTTATTACAAAAACTCTGCATTTTAGAGTTATCTATTTTTAATATGTACAACAGCGTTTATTCATTTAAGTGCAGTATATGATATAATTTTAAGAACTTTATTCATATTTGTAAGTATACCTATATTACTGATTATTTTAAACATAATATTGTTAAAACTACTAAGCTGAATTTTTTCATTTCTTACTATTTATTTGTTTAACTAACTATTTATTGCAAGTTAATCAAATTGTTATCTAATTATTTATTACAAGTTTGAAATGAGAAAAATATCCTATAAGGTTTTATGTGAAAAAGAAATACGTTTTATTAATTTTGAATATGTAAATTCTCCTTATTTGGCATTTTCACACTTATTCTCAGTAAATTAGGTGTTCTTTTTTATTCTATTTTATTATTTTTTATTATAAAATGCAAATTTTAACTGTTCTTAATTTATTTGCTGATCCATTTATTTTATGTTTTTAGAACTGTTTTACAAAGAGTAGCTTTGAAATTTTGAATATATTAATAGAACATACATTAAAAGTCCTTCAAAATATTAACTTAATTTATCCTTCTATAAAAAATTATAATAAATCACGAAAATTATTTCATATTAAGTTCAAGAACATATGCGCATGCTTCATATCAGTAGATTAATTAAAATTTAAGGAAAAGCTTAAAATTCCCTAATATTTTTAATTTTAAGTATATATAAAACGATGTAAAGAGATTGCTTAAAAAATCAAAAGTACGTGAAATGTATCCCGATTTGTTTTATTTCAATACTTGTATCTCTTGGCTTATTTTTTTAGAAATTTCCAATTTTTTTCTCAAAACCGTAAAATGAGATTTTTTAATTGAGAAATTAGAAACTAAGTCATTAATATCTGAATAGTTATCCTTTAAAAAATGCATAGTTTGTTGACTAGATTTTAGAAATACTTCAATTATCCTTGTTAATAATATATAACATTTTGTCGAAAAATCTTTACAATTCGTAAGAGTACTTAATTAAGTAGACCGTTAAATTGCATTTTTTCCCAAAGCCTATCCATGAAAATGTCAAGGAATCTTGTACTCTTTTTTAAGTTAAAAGTATAATTTTTTATAGTCTAGAAGGGGGAAAAAAGTGTCGACGGCAAATTATGAAACTATCTCTTTGATCCTGACTGGGACAGTCACATAAAAATCATTCTCTTTTTTTTAAAATATGCAAATTGAGGGGCTTAATTTTAAGAGCTTACTCGTGTTTCAAAAGTATTGTGTAAATATGTTCCTTTACTTAATCTCGTTAAAGGGGAATGTTTTACTAATCCTTCCATTCTATTTTGATTAGGGTGATTCAAAATTGCATATTTACGTAGAATAATTTAGTTCAGTTTAAGCTCACGATTAATTATTTTTCTTCAGAAAAAAATTTGGGTTTAAGTGTATTATAAAAACCAAAAGAAGTTCCTATTGATTTGAATATTTCATTGTAATCATTTTACAAAAATTATTCACGCAAGCACACAGTTAATACAAATGAATAATGAACTTTTGAAAAGAAAAACTCAAAAATTTTTAACTAAGGAATTATTCGATTGCTTTTAATTTTCATTCTATATATAATTTTGTTGATATTATTAAAAATGCTGATTGTTATATATTAAAATGTACTGTTTTTTGGTTTAACTTAGTTTTGCTTGAGACTTGATTTATATTTATTTCTGCTCCTATATATATTGTAATAGACATGATATCATTAAATTTTTATTGTCGAAGTATATCTCAATTTCAGAAATCCCTAAATATTTTAAAATTAAAGTATTGAAATCATCCAAACATTTAATGTGCATCATGAATGTTAAAAAATTCTAAATGTCAAAATTAAAAAAATCATAATAATCTTAAACTTTTGTTTCTGATATTTTAAGCTCTTTCATTATTAGAATTAATAATTGTGAAGAAACTTCAGGTTTGAATGTCTATATTTAAAAAAAAATAAATATTATAGCTTGTAACAATAAAAAAACTGATTTTTCATTCCGAATATACATTTATGTTTGTAAGGAACTGCAATATTATGAGATATTAAAGGAAATGTAATGCAATGATAATATACATCAATACCAATAAATGTGTGTGTGATTAAGGTTTAAAAAATATTAAAGATTTTAATTTTGTTTCTAATCGCACTGCTATACTGCGTTACAAGAAGACAAACGGATTTTAAATGCTTAACTGGAAAAGAGCCTTCCACATTATTTGTATGCCCACTTAAAGTTCAACTATAAGAGTTATTATAAGGAGCGAGCCAGTAGACAACAAAATTTCCCAAATATTCAGTATAAAATACATAAGTCATATAAGCTGGATAAAGAAATGCTATTTATGGTCTGCTGAAAAGATGCCTTAAACATTACAGTAAACATGTTAGTGGGTATTATATTTCTGAAAGATAGCTCCTGCAACACTTTAAAATAAAGAAATGACTTAGAGCTCCAGCACTTCAAGGACTTATCTAATGCTATTAAAATTACACAGAATTCGTTACAAATGAGATTATTCTTGATACGCAATAATACCTCAGATTAAAACTGAGGGTGTTTGTCTATTTTATCGATTGTTAATGAACTTTGGAATTAGTATTCAATAACATATCTTCTAAAAAAAATACCACCATCATAGTGAAGAACGTTAAAGGAATATTCATCAGGAATACCATTTTTTGCTAGTTTGCATGTTGTTTGTTGTGCAGTTACAGGTGTCATGGCCTTAAAATTTGGGGATCTTGTAAACATAAATTTCTGCATGTAGTCCATGGTACAACAGATTTTGCGACTAACTGACAAAGCATACGATAAATTACCTGTATTGTGGACAAACAAGCTACCAACTGCTTAAATGAAGCTGTTGAACCCCCGACTCCATCATGTGAACCAGATGACTATTGTCACAAATTAACGTTACTTTTCGAAGCCGACTTCCTAATTTTAAAATTTTTTAGTTCTCATCATTGCATTCCTACAAATTTGCATCACTGCACTGGCATTACTCTGCATACAAGCTGCCATTGCACGACATTAAAATACACCTACACAACAAAGCTGGTGATTCTCCCTCAATCTAACACTATAAATTGTTGAACTGTCAATCTCTTTTGTCAAAGAGGTAAAATTACGTTTCACTTAACGTTAATAAAATATAGCAAATAACTGCAGACTATTTAAAATATCCCCTAATAGTGCTCTACCTATGCAATTTCAGAAGTTTAAAGGGACCTGGTTAGTTTCCATATTCATGTTGACTCAGAAATTTTTATCATTTACATAATTCATTTTAACATGCATCTGCTGCAAATTTCAGCTCAGCCATGCCATTCTTTCATGATATTGTAACTGATCAATTATTGAGGGAAATACTTTTAAAATAAGAGTTAAAAAAATTCTTAAAAATACCAATTAATATTTTAAAGAACTTAAAACAAATATTAATATTTTAAAGTACTTTAAACAATAATGTGAGAAAATAAAGTTTGGTTGTACTCAAAATAATTTTCTACCAAGTGCAAAACGTTTAATGAAATTTGACTTAATTGTTATAAATTTGTAATTTTTCAGGGAATATGATGTAAAAGGTACTTATTTTTAATTTTATGGAAAATAATCACATACGAAGTATTTATAAAAAATTATTGTACACAATTAAGTTAAAGATCGCAATTTTGACAAAAAATATGAAGGTAATTTCGATAAGAGCCTCTCTCTTAAGATAAAATGACAAATACAAAAAATGAGATACAAAATAAATTTTTTTGTGTTCTATTAAAATTTTTAAACAAATGCCTTGGCATCTTTTGAGAAATATATTTCTATCCAATGAGAAAGCTTAGGAAATGTCGCCATAACTCAATAGTTTGTAGTTTTGTTAGCTTATAACATTAGGATTCTGTCACCCGTGTCAACCTCCAGCAGCTAAATATTACTAGCAATTACTTATCCGAATAAGTCCACCTTATCCAAGGGGCATCATTAGTTGTGGAACCGCTCAGGAAGCGAAAAGAACAACGCAGGTTAAATGAAGCGAAGGATGTCACTAAAAGTAGGCTCAGAATAAGAAAAAGAAGAAAGCTTATGCCTCAGGGATGCTTCAAACAAGCACTGGACACTTCGCTGTCACTCACAGTGGACGGATATCTTAGAAACCTGTGAACAAAGCAACTTCTCCACAACACATGTAGTGTATTATGATCATTAAAGAGTTTTAGCCGCGAGTGATCCTTTCCTCAGATTAATTCAGTAAAAGAATGTGGAGACTTCATTCTTATAGTTTCGCTTCATTAACAAAATAATTAAATGTTACGAAGATTGATGCTTTATTAATCCAACAAGTATTTACATCAAATATTACTGGAGTATATTTTAAAATCAGAAAATTTTCTTGTTTATTTTTATACAAATCTTAAAAAAACATTGCATGATTTAGCTTAAAACTAGAAAATTATAAAATTTTTATAAAATTTTATCTTGGTTATAATAAGCAATCCTGAATGAAATTTTCTTTTCATTATTTATTGAAGTCATTAATTTAAATTTTTTTATAATTTAAAGGATGTAGACAGTTTGTTTTCATGGAATTTTATTTTTCATCAAAATGAACTTTTCTTTTAGATAATAAATATAGTATTTCCTCACAAAAACGATGAAACTGCTTTATTTTCAAATAAAATTTTGATATACTTTGAAGATTTAAATAAGTAATAATTTAAAACTATTGAAATTTCATTCATTTCTTTTAATGCTATAATAAATTTGATTTATCTTAAATCTTTACTTAATACATGCAATAAATATTCAGTGATATTTTAGTTTTAGCTTTTAATACCAAAAATATACAAACTCCTTTATTTTAGTTCCAAAAATCTTCTTGAAGGTAGATTCATATTTAACAGTCAAGTATTTTGAGTATGGTAGATAGGTAGGTTATGCTAAAATGCTAGTAGCTTATATTTTTGAGTATGGGCTTTGTTAGGTGTTTTAAGACAGTGTAAATTGGAAACATATTTTATATATTTTTGCATTATAATTATTCATGATTAACATTCATAGATGACTTCAAGATGTAAATTTATAGCAAAGAAAGAAAACTTCAGCATTTTAATCAATTATATATATTATTAATTAAAATTATTTCAATATTAATATTTTAGTTAAAATATCTGAAATTAGCACTTTTTTATGAAACATTTAATAAAACACTTTCACGCAAGTAGCGCTTATAGATTTCTATTTTATAATGTTAATTATAAGTTTGTTTATTATTTGAAAGAGTTTTAATACTACAAAAGTTTTCATCACAGTTTCAGATATTTAGTTTTGAATATTATTTATTAATCAAAATAAATTTTAGAATTTTGAGTAGATAATAAAGAATTTTATAATATTAAAGAAAATAAATAATGTATTTCCAGTAATTTCGTAATTAATCTCTAATCACATATAGTACATACTAAGATGAAAACATAGTAATTAATGTATTAAATATATACATTTTTCACGTGTGAAATGTGTGTTAAAGAAGAGTGGCTTTCTTGATAAACAAGGAAAACAGTATTTATCTCTATTCTCTAATATATGTATATATTAGCGATTTTTGAATTTCGCAGAAGATGAAAGACATTTCAAGTTCAAAAATTGAGAATTCACTTCTGAATTTATAATTAATTTGAAAGTTTAAAAAAATTCAAAATTCTTAATAATGAGAAATTTAAAAGTATAGTAGGTTAGAATAATAATACGTATTCAGCAATAACATATATCATACGAATAACTTTGATTTTATTTAAAATGGTTTACAATAATTAATTTTATATGCTTTTCACACGTATATTACATTTTAATGTCATTTCTTACACATTCCCATTAAGACATCAACTTATTCAGAAAAAATCCTGTTTTGACTAAAGCTGTCAAACCTTTTAGCTTAAATTAATTTCTTAACGTATAATCTCAGTAACTTGTTGTGAAAATTTTAGGTGAAAAAGTATCTCCATTTGAGTTAAAATATGTCTTTCAAAATTTAATAAAGCTATGTTAAAAATCTGCGTTTACATATTTTAAAATTCTTTGCTCGTTATACACTGCACGTCTAACTTAAATTATTTTGGATATTTTGAGATTTGCACTTGAGATCACTTTTAACAGATTTTTAACTTGAGTGTCTATCATGAGAGATTCAAACAACTATTTTTTAATATTCTAAATTCATTTTTTATTCTTTTTTCAAGCTCAGTAATAAATTTCGAAATTAAATCGTGGAAAATCTGTTTCTCAATATAATCACATTAATCTTGTCACTAATATGTAATATAAAATTAATCATCCAATATTAGTCATGACAACGTAAACGATTTTGATACTTAAAAATAAATTCCCACATCAAAATTATTCAAAAATCAATACATTGCTTACATAGAGCATTTTTATTATTTTTAATAAAGCGTATATTTTTATTATTTAAAAACACAATAAAGCGTATATGTAAGGTATAGAGGTAAAATGGAAAACATATTGTTGCTGTTGAAGTAATACAAAAATGGAGTAATTTAACGGAAGTTCAAAAGTGAAGGATCGTTAGTTTCCCAGCAAAAGGGAAAATATTTCCGAAAAAATTATTTTGTGAACTATTCGAGCATGGTGCTTTAATAAAAGTATAACATATCTGGCAAAATAGTACGCCATACCAAAATAGTAACTTGACAAATGAAATACACCATTGGTCATAGATAATTCAGTGAATAATAATCAGGTAAATGCATTTAATGAAAATGACTTGAAAACGTTGATCAACTGATCATTCAAATGAGTTAAGGTGTTACTAAAAGTGTCTCTCGATTCTCTGCAATAGTTCTATGAACTTTGTTTATTGGTAGTGTATTCTTCATTAACAACAGTCCCCATTAATTCATCAATTGAATCTAGGTTAATAAAACAATGGCAGTATTTATAGGGAACAAAGATTGGGATTAACATTAATCTACCATTATTGAACACTCATTGAATAGTGAGGGACAATCAATTTTTTACTGACTTATCACATATTTTGATCCATCAAAAAATTGGCTGTGGTATTTATGACATTCAATATTCAAAAGTAATCACAATGCAACGAATTTTGGAAAAAAATTCTACTTGGGTAAGGAAGGATTATAGTCTTGGAAATATTTTCGTGATATTCTGTGCATTTATTATTATGGAAGACACGATGAATCAACAGAAATATGCATATGATTGTTTGGACAGTGAGCTACTTTTTAATTGTTTTCTTCAGTACGATGGGATCTAACAGCATGGTCATTGCAGCATGTT
Organism: Latrodectus geometricus; assembly: GCA_026290005.1. NCBI lineage: Eukaryota > Metazoa > Arthropoda > Arachnida > Araneae > Theridiidae > Latrodectus > Latrodectus geometricus. Next base: position 198,587 of record JAPDSC010062697.1, on the reverse strand, counting down.
ACACAGCTCTAAATTTTCATAGGCAGACTAAGAGTATCAGGATAAATTTATGATACTTTTCTAGACAGTGAATTTCCTTAATCTAAGCCCAATTGAAAGTATGTAGAGCCACCTCGACATATGACACAGATTCTCAATTGTGCAATCAAACACACCTGGCCAAGGAGCTAGATTCTTCATGGCTCTAGATTCAAGCGAGATCTTTCAGAAACTTTTTAACTTTCTTCCAGCAAGTTTCAAAACCGAACGTGTTGTGAAAGGTGGTTTTTGGCTTCTGTCTTGTGGTTATAATAATTAGACTAAGATATGTATAAATTATCTGTTGATACTTATTCACCAATGAATACTTAATTATTATTTGCAAAAAGCAATTTCTCATTTTTTTTTCAGATGAAACGGAGTCAAAAGTGACAATAGCACATTTCTCGTACACGAAAAAAAAGAATGTATTAATAAAAAAATGACTAAAATTATTTTTATCATGCTCAAGAAAACATATAATTATAACCATTATTTTCAGTAATAAAATAGAAGGTGCCACTTATACAGATGAACAGAATGGAATTGGTTTGAAGGTCTCATTCCCCTCCGGAAGTTAGGATAACTTACCTATCAAAGCACCTTCTTTAACATTCGAATCACCATCTTGGTGACAAAGTGACACTAGAGGTCTTATAATGTATATTACATTTAATTTGTGGAGTAAATTAGATGTTGTATTCTTGTGTGTGATGGAACTTAATAATCGAAATTGACTGGCTTGATTAACCTATAGCTATTTAAAAAAAATATACACCCTCTCTTTTCTTTGTAACAGTTCTTGAATTGTGAGAAAAAATGGTGAGAAATATTTTTTAAGAGAAAGCTCACTCATCATCAATTTTTCATAAAGAGTATTAAAATGTATATAAATAATTAATGAAAATAACAAAGTATAACATACTTAGAGAAAAATATTACATCATTTGAATTTCACTGATTGATCCTTATTTGAACTTCGATAACTTCATCATTTTAATTTCACTCATCGAAACTAAGAAAGTTTAAAGTAAATTTCATCAATTATAAGCAATTTAAAATTAAATCAAAGCTTTAAAAGGACCTCTAAAATAAGGAAAACTTTATAGTGGAAGTAATATCTGTATAACAGAATATTAATTATATTGAGACTGAATTAATTTAAACTGAAGAAACTTAATCATATATAAGAAATAAAAGAGGAAAAAATTCAAAACAATTAATTGAAAGAAACATTTTAAAGATATAGCCAAAATGTATACAAAAGTATTTTTTATTTACAATATGTTTAAAATTCAGAAAATGTTGTAAGTTTATGACTTGAAAATGTCTGTGAAAACAGAGGTTTTAAAAAAACATTTATTTCTAAAGTTTTTCCTGATTTTTGGATTACAGTCCGTAACTGAGTTAAGGATTTATTTGACTTTTGTAGATGCTATGTAACATTTTTTCGGTTTATCTCCTTCTTTTATAATAATTTGGCATTGATTAGTTTGATAGGCTTAACAGCTTAAATCTGTTGAAAGTCTATTGAGCTTTCTGTACATATAGCCTACTGGTGAGAATTTTTATACAAAATGGTCAATATTCTATCATCATAAGTGAAGAAACTCAAAAACCTTTAGGTACCCATTTTATCAGATTTGAATGAAGAAAGTTGGAACTCAGTGTTAATCTTTCTTTGTTCAACAGTTCCTGAATTCGAGTCTCGCATCTGTCGTTCCGAAGAGAGAAATCGTAATTTTACTAACGGTGACGTGTTCTATGAGATAAATTTTGACTCTTTTCTTTTACAAAATTCAGTTTCATGTTTTGCTTAAAAATATTTATTTTCACAATAAGTAAAAAGTGAAAATATATGATATGTAAGCAATTTTCAAAAAAATAATAATATTAGACGCAAAAAAAAAACACATTTTTACACGTACATTTTTAATTTGGGGGAAGCAGTGACTGTTTTTAAATCTATAAGCATACGAATTTAGTGTAAGGTTATGTGTCAGTGTATATTTGAACCAATAAATGAAATTTTATTTTCTAAAGCCAAAATATATAAAAGTTTTTAATGAACACGTTAATATTAAATCTATGCTTTATTGCTAATTAAACTTTTAGAGAATAATGTAGTAATTAATTCATATTTATCTGTTCAAAATATTAAGTGTTGATTTGCTTAAAAATTGTATATTAAAATTGAAGCTTAACGACTGAAAGATTGGTAGAAAATGTCAACTCGTAGCAACTCAACTTTTTTACATCTTTTAAAAGTGAGTCGAGATGTATTGATCATAAAAAGTAATTATGGTAAACAAGGTTTCATATGTGAATGTTAACAGAAGAATTGTATCTTTTATTTTAAGTTTAAGTTAACATTCATTATTTAAGTGATATTAAAATTAAATTCCGATGGCTGAATAAAATACATTTTGAAAAATAATGTTTGGCATACTTTCATAAGCATTTTTCACTCATTCAAATTTATCATTTGTTCCTCACTGTCAATTTCCTTTCTAAATCAATAAGGTTTTAAAATACACTCAAGAAATATGAAAAGCAATAACACTCGAATCTATTATGCTATCAAAAATGTAATGCAATTAATTTTATTTTATAATCTCGTTATCTAAGTGATGAGGTCTTTGGTTTTCTGTTCAAAATTTCAATCAACGGGTTCAATCAAGTCTTATATTTATTTTGGCAATTTGCAGTGGTTTGAAACATTAAGTCACACGATTTGGTCAAATACAACTCTGGAAATAAAACGTTCATTTTAAGTGCTAAAAAAAAAGCCTAAACTCACCGTTGTTGTCTAGGAAAGCAGTGTTTAAGAGGATTTATATGATATGAATCGTACTAAAATAATGTTAAGCCGCTTTCACATTCAAAGCTGAGGAGTGTGACTCTCATTAAATATATGATGCACTTTCTTGGATAGTTGAAAGTTCTTAGCTTAGAAGTAGTTCACAAATAGACATATTTTCTACTAATTATCTTTAAGTAACAGTTGATCAATTCAAGGTCGTATATTTCAAACCTTTTAGAAAGTTCATTAATGGTAGCTTTTTTCAGTAGAACTTTTAATTTCAGTGAATTTAGCCTTTTATAGCATTCTTCATAATCTATGCATTACAAATGCACATAACAAAAGAGAACATAATAAAATAATAAATGATTGTTTCCCTTATCAAGTAGTGTCTCTCACTACTCAACACGACTATCTACAATCTATATACAACGCATGAGTTAAATATTTCCGTTTGTCCAAAGGGAAAAATTTGTAGAGGCAAGAGATAAAAAAGTGACTGAAAGTATCCATTGATTAAATTTTATGAAAAGTCACAAACTTAAAAGAATATTATAACTATTGCTATAAAGTAGGAAAATAAATGTGAGAGCGTTCTCTTTTAAGTTTATATTTTAAACTAATTTTTCGATATAACAATTTTGTTAGACATCTTGAATTTCAGTTAAACATTTGGAAATGCTCCTTACATTTCTTCATTACAAATGTTGTAACAGAAGCTGTGTAAAATTATGATATTAAACAACGCATGGTTGAAAATTACAAATTCATATTTAATTATACAGTGTAGTGGAAGAAAATTGTGTCATTAAAATGCAAATCAAGCATATTATTCACGGTGTTATTCCGTAATTACATTTCGAAGGGGTGAATATTCAATTGTCCGAAGCATGTGACGTGTTGGTTTGATGCTTCACGCCTTTTACTGGTTTTTAAATTGGATATTCAATCAAAATTATACATAAAAATGAGTATAATTTCTGAAAATGAGCAATTATTAATTTTGCGATGAAAATAATATGAATTTTATTTATTTGGCATATTATTTAATTTCATTTATTAGTTATTTGGACATGTATTCTGTTTAACAGGAAAAGAATTTTATTTGTATATAATGACTAAAATAATGTTACGCCACATACATCTTCAAAGTTGAGGCTAGTGTGACTGCCTCATTAAATATATGATACACTTTCTTAGATAGTTAAAAGTTCTTAGTTTAGAAGTAGTTCACAAATAGACATATTTTCTACTAATTATAAGTAACAGTTGATTCTGTCCTTAAATTGTTCCATAATTTAAGGACAGACACTAAATTTTAGTCTGCAAAATTGAAATATAAAGCATGAGTAATTTGTGTGTTTGAGTTATTCATCTTCAATTCAATGTTCACTGTCAATTAAATTTCATATACTTTATTTGATGTTCTCAAACCTTCATAGATATAAAGAATTATGTATGCTTATTCAACAATTTAAATTAAGTTTAAGTATTTAATCATTTAGAAATCATTTTTACTGAAGAAACCCTTCTTATTTTTATCACCAATGCATATTGATTGGATTGAGTGATTTAGAAATGAACAGCAGCAAATGAAAAATAAATATTTTCAATTGAAATATTCCTTCAGGACTATGTAGATCAAGATAAAATTTCAAGTTAAAAGAAACATTAAATTAAATAATTTACTTTTTGGGGAGTTATCTTTAGAAATACATAAAATGCTCTGCATTCAACGAAAAGTAATTGACGAGTAGAAAACTCACCCCATGGCATTGTCTTAGAAAAAATTGATTTCTACAAAAGCATTTCGAATGACATTTCAACAGAATTAACTACAAACAGAGAATACTGAACTAAACCTGAAATTCGAAGATTGCTTTTTCAACCTTCAAATATTTCGCGTGTCAAGATTAGTTTTTTATTCTTTTTATCCCTTGAAACATCAACCTTGCTCATAAAAGAATTGGAAAAGAGAGTGAAGTAAACCTAGGAGAGACTTTCAAGACACAAAGACGATGCTTCCACAATTGAACAGTCGCCAGTCTTCCAATAGTAAGAAACATGATTCTTCGAAAGTTCACTTTGGTCTGTCAATCAACTACAAACAAAAGTAGACACGAAGACTGCTCAAAGAAATGAAAGCTGTTAGCGTTTATGAAAAGAAGTGATGGCTCCAGTCTGGGTAGGCCATTAGATGGCTCGCTAATTTTCATCTATTGAAAGTATTGGAAGAAAATGTTTTGGCGTTTTGTTCTTCCATAGTTAAAGTATAGAAAATTGCTTCCAATTTCTTAAGGGAGTTTCAAAATATTTTTTTTATTTCTTAGATGCTCAAATGTCATACTCTTTTTAAGCACGTTTTTATTCCATGTTTTTTTTTTTATAAAATTTACATTTTTATAATTACATAGTTTATTATTTTATTTCTGTGACAGTAATAAAATATGTTTTGCACTTGAGTTAGATAATAATCATTTTTTTTCATTTCAAAAATTAATTAAGTTTATTATGATTGTCTTTGATATGTTTAATAATATTTTACCTATAGTAACATTGTTTTACTTGAGTTGTTTGAACTTTATAACATCAGATTGCAATGCATTTTGATCCATTTTTTCTCTTAATAAGGCAAAATACTCATGTTCACACTAAATGCGCTTAAAATAAAATTTATTTAAAGCTATAACCAATAAGCGCTAATGAAATCTACATATTAAGTCATTAGCATATAAGATTCAAGAATGATCAATAACATTGAACAGAGCTTTTTCAAGAAAAGAAATAAATAAAGGTATCAAAAGAAAAAATTTTATTATTGTGTTACATATTTCAAGATTAAATATTTCTATAAGTTAAACGCCATTTTCAATAAATTTTGGTTACTATAATAAGTAATTTTTATGTTATCATTAGTTTTTATTAAACTACTTTAGTTAATTTGAACTAGCAATCTTATTTGCTAAAACTTCTGAAAAAGTGCAGCCTTAAATTTTAAAAGTTTTGTCACGCAGTTAATGAAAAATTTAATATTTTCTTTTTAAGAGTAACACCTTACGCACATATAATGTTTACTAACATTTCAATACCCATTGTTTTCAAATATTTACCTGCAGAAGACATTTCATTCATTTTCTGCTTTATGAAATTTTTTTGTAACTACAAAAAATTCTTATTTTTTGCAACATTACAAGCACTGTAATATTAAGTTCTTAATGCAACTAGTTACCCCTGGGCCATCAGTCATGAAAACAGTTATGAACACAGCAGGCATTGGCTTCCATATTGACTGTCATCCCACTCAGTTTAGAGTAGTAGTAGGAGATATAATTAGTTACGCGTAAAAAAAAATTACAATTACAATAAAAGATTCTCCCGTGTATATACACATGGAATTTTCTTCTGTATAAGATTTTCAAAGCATAATATTAAGTTATAACTGAAAACATTTATAGGAATCATGAATGCTTTCGAGAGTAGTTCATATTTTTGAGTTTCATAGTTTCAAGAGGGCCTTTAAAAGTTTTCTACTGCAAGTAAGGCATTGGCATAATGAACAGAAAACTGAAGGGAACAAAATAATCGTAAAAGAAACAGCAAAGTTAAATTAAATATAAAGTGTGCTTCATATATATTTGAAACTTATGGTTCATAATATTTATAATATGGAGTTAACATTTTTAAAATGTTAATGAAGTTAATTATTTAAGTGCAATCATAAAGTAAAATTATTAAAATGTTTCGAATGAAAAATAGCATTTCAGAAAAAAGGAAATAAATAGTATCACAGCATAAATAATATTATACTAAGTATTAAAATGCCCTAGATGTCTTCATATATTAAAAATATTTAAAGCTTAATATAATTTTTTATCACATTTTTTAGATGTTTATACATTTTAAAATATTTAACTGGAAAATTTTATACTACCCAAAATACTGATGAACTATAATTTCTTTCAAATGAATATGAATCATGCCATTTTAAATTTAAAACATTTTAAGCTATGATACAGGTCTTGAACTAACTTAACTTTTAAAAAAAATATTTAGATTTTTTAATTTATAAGATTTATGTAACTTCAATTTCATGTATCGTTTTTTTTATTGAAGAAATGGCTAAAAAATGTAAAACATTTTAGGAGCATACTTTTATACATTAATGACTCTTGAATATAAGAAATGTTAATATATAATGTGCTATAGATTTCCTTCATATTATATAGTTTTCCACCACAGTAATAGGAAGGAAGTTTATAAAGTAATGCTGGATACATAAATTGCATTTTTTTTAAAAAATAGTTCTCAAAATATTGAAATACCTTATGGTACACACTGATTACAACTACGTGGGTGAAAAACAAAATTTATAGGACTCAAAAAAACGATAAAGGTCATTCTTTGCATTGTAAATATAAAGAGTGGCGAAATAAATTCACCAAGAAAAGTGTGAATTCATAATTATAAGTAATTTATTTATATTCCAGCTAGTCGGAGTTACCTTCACATAAAGATTATAAAAGAAATGCTGTATGATTTTTTTCTCGTGACAACTTCAATAAAAATAAAGGAGAAATCTTTCTGTTCAGATAAGCTTTAGAAATGAGACAATGACATTACAAATAAAAGAAATTTAGTGGTAAGAAATAAAAGATCGTGGCGGCTGAATTTGATTTATCAAAGACTCATGCAAACATCTCGTTCATCTCTGTCTCGGAGAATGGCGACACGATGAGTTCTAAATGCGTCAACTTGTCCAACTATACGATGACTTACCCTAGCAGCTATAATTATTAGGCACTTCGAAAAAGTAACAGTCATTATCACTATAAAGATGTATTAGGAGAGGTGAACAAAAGAAGTTCTTATTATCTTTCTACATTTTTTATCTTGCCTCCAGACTCTATATAATTTTTAAGTCATTTCAGCAATTTTATGTTTTGTTTCCAACTTCATCTTTGATATGAAAATGTCGAAGCATCACATGTCACGTAAAATAGGTTTCTTTGAAGATTGAAGGATGGAAAATTTTTTGCTACATTTTCTAGACGTTAATAAGGTTGAAGTCAATAGATATGTATAAGGCAACCTGTTAATTAAAATGTTGCAATATTCAGCTTTCTTTTTCATCTTTTAAATTCGGAGATGACTTATACTTGTTTTAAATTAAAAAGTTGTTATTGTTTTCAGTATTTAAGGGATATAATGAGTGAAATATTTTAAGCATTTATAAAGTATGGAGTGTGTCAATTTATTTTATACATAATATAACAAATGTTTTGAAATGAATGTTAAAAATATCATTTTTATTTTGCATTAAAAGAGTAGTAGTTGTGAATACAGTATGTATTTATACAGTTGAGCAATTTCCTTTGAACATTATGGCATAAGTAAGTGAAATATTTTACCAATGTGGTCGAAAATCAGGCATTTGATTACTTTGAAGTTTATATGACAAATTGAGCAAATTAAGTTCATCCGAGGACATCTGTTCAGGTTTAATATATTTATACTTCAATGAGTTAACGTTTACAATGAAAGATTTCTTTAAATATATCAGAATGAAAAAATTATCAATACGGATAGTAATAAAAGGATCCTTGAAATTTTGAAATTTGTGGTACAAATAATTTTCAAGGTGATCTTGGTTTTAAATGCGTATTTTAAAACATGTATTTTTATGTAATAATAAATTTTCTACTTAACTAAAATTCATTTTATTTTTGCAATTAATTAATTTAAAAATATAAAATTTCATCTTTCTTTCTTACAAAATTTAGTTTATTATCTTGAAAAATTAAATACGGCAGTTAAATACATAGGAAATTTAGAGATTATTTTGATTAGGAAATATATAAAGAATTTATTATTTTGTAAATAAAAAAATATCTTTTAATTGTATATATGAGATTTTGCTCGCATATATATAATTAAAAGCTCTTTTGTAAAATCTTTCAAATTTAAATATCATTTTTTGATATTTTCTTAAAGAAGATATTCAGTTGTGTTTTTTTTAAACTAGATTTCTGATTATAAGTATTTATTTATGCATATATGCATGCATACGTATATATGTTTAAATGGATGTGGGTGCATGTATGCATATATATGCACTTATTTGAGCAATAGAAACTACATTTTCTTATAAAATTTGTAATTCCTATTCTTTTATACATTCTTTTCATTGTTTAAATTATGAATTAATATTGGTCAACTAACTTATTTTATAATTTTGTTTCGATAAGTTTTGATAAAAACCATTTTTAAGTTTGATCCTTTAAACTCATTTTCACTGAATTACCATTTAAAACGAAAAATTTATTAAATTTTAGAATTATTGAATGTTGAATTAATCTGGTAGATGAGTGATTAAAGTTTTGTTGTCAACATTCTGTAAATTCCTTTAACGTGGAAGTGGCTAGAATCAATTTTAAACTGTAGATTGGATCTCGTGTTCCAAAGATAATCATGGAATGACAATGAGCCAAATTCACAGATGGATACTATTCATGGAAATGTATGTGATGTTTCTTTATCATGGAGTGTTTATTCTAAATGTAAAATTTGTTAGAAATATAAGTGTTTTACTTTCGTGAATCATTGATTTATCTCAACAAAATTAAATTCGCGATCAGTAGTCTTTACTTGATCAAATAAATGCTTTGCATAATTCTTTTTTTGAATATATGCAAACACATAGTTAAATGTTGGACAAGTGGCAGGCACATTTCATAATACTAAAAACTTCTAAAGGAAAAAATATTACCAAGAAAATTTATATTTCAAGAAAAAGTTTCAGCGTTAAGTACTTCTGTGTGAGTGTTCATTATATTTTCACCAAATGTAAAAAAACAAGGAAAATACAAACTGTTTTCTTACTAAAGCAGAATCAATATTTAAAATCTATTATATTTTTTTCATAATAAAATAATTTATATATACTTATTAAAATTATTCTATAATGATTTTGTAAAAAGTAAAACCGACAACAATTACTTACAGCAAAAAATATTAGATATTTAATTTCTTAATATATTGGTTTATCACAAAAATAGGCCATAAGTGTTATACAAAAAATATTAATATATTTTATTGGTTGTGCATTAGAAAGGAAAATGTTAAGTTCTTAATGGCATACATTTTATAAAAAGTCTCTCATTGGCTAAGTGGTAAAATAAATAAAACACAATCGTTTCTTGTTATTTTGATCAAAGGCGCCGGTCTCCAGGTGGCTAACGTTGTAGTAGATTATATTTGCTATTATTTCTTAACCAATTCCTTTTTATTTTTAATGCTTCACAGCACTTTTTTTACACAAACTCGTTTGTCTTGCCGCTCACAATAGTAACAATGGATAGATGCCGATACAATCATAATAGCTAGACATCACTTAACTCGGTTTGTTAGAGAATGAAGGAAATGAAACAAAAAAAGTTCTTTTTTCCTCTATTCTTCTCCTTTTTGTTGATCGCATGAGCTTAAATACAGGAGATGAAAGTCAGGAGTCAAGCTTTTCTGCTGTCCCGTTTGACACTAATGAAGGGGGGACGCTTTTAGCCAGGATAGTGCATTAGGCGCTCTGCTTCTCTCTCGACCAAGTTATTTTGCCTAGCTCTTTTGTACAAGAGCGTGAAACCTATGTTAAAGACCAAGGCGCTCATCTGGAAAGCTTTTAGCTAATTGCAATTAGGTGTGTTCTGCGCGAACTACTAATTCGCCTAATGGTGGTATACACTCCGTTATATTCCCGCAAATATGAAGGTCATTCCCGCTTTTATAGATTTGATCAGGTATACAAAAAGGTATATTCACGTTAGAATGTTCGGATGAAAATTAACACTTGAAGCAACAGGTCCTTCACACATTATTTTTCAGATCAGATTATGTATTTTGCTTGTAAATTTTTTCTCAAGATAGAAAACTGTTTGGATTTCATTTTTGTCAACATAATTTTCCCGATTATCTTGAAATGCTTCATTTCATTGGTTTTATAAAACTATTCAAAGATAAAAATGACCAAAAATTTAATTTTATGACTAATCTATATCATTAAAATAGAAATGAATAGATGACATGCATGCCATTATGCAGCCCTTGATATATATAAACGAGTAAAATGTTAAAGGTAAATTAAAATAATTGATGTAATTGTAAATTTGTAGTGTTTCATATTTTAAATTTTAATTTGAATCTTTTTCATCACTACAGTTCTACAGTTGCTCTCACAAATCTTATTGGTTATTTTAACGGTAGTTTAGAATACAATCTTGTTAACTAATTAGTGGAGATAATTTAAGATACTTTTAATGAAGTACAGTATTAATCAATATCCTCTTTAGAATTCAAACTCAAACTGAAAATACGATTGAGCACAAATGTGTATTGGTATTTTTTGCTTATTATTCCTAATCCTAAAAATGTAATGTGATTTACATGCATATGTTAATATTAATTTTTAGATATGAGAAACTCTTAAGCCACCAATTTGTAATCCGATTACTCTAAATAATTAGTTCTAGGATAGCTTTCGACCAGACGAAATTAAGCTCATATTCCCTTAAAAACTTGTATAACACTTGCAAATCCTAAAGTAACTTATACTTCTAAATTAATTTTTTTCCTTCTGTAAATATATTATTCCTGTTATGATATTATGATTTTATTTTACCTTGGATAATATTTTTCCGACTATTTGTCATAAGTAAAATTTCTTAAATATCTGTAACATCTCTTTTAAATAAAGATGTAAAAATTATTTTAGATGTTCTTTATATGAATAAATATTTTAATTACAGAAAATATACTATAACAATAATTATTATTATTATAAAATCAATCGTATTTTGTTTTATGTATCATTTTAAAATGTGTAGATAAATACTTTAATATTCTATATGTATTTTGAAATATTGTACATAAAATATAAACTAGTCTGATATCAGTCACTTTTACAAAATTGTTTATCAGTCTTTTTTTGTCTTATTTATTAGCAGATCATGTAAAACAAAGAAAATAATATTAAAATAGATAACATTTGCTGTATTATTATGAAATATTTACTCTTCAAGGTAAATAAAAAATAATAATTTTCGAAACTCTGTCAGTGTTAAAAATAAAAATCATTGAATGAAAATGTTTCTCCTTTACAGTGTAAGTAGGGGTGAAGAAACACAGCTCCAAAAACTAAAACCTCTAATACTTCGATGGTAAAGGTGTCACTAAGACATCGATCTTCACATAGCTGAGCCAACGAAAACAAATCAGGCGAGAGAAAGAATGCGATGGGACAAAAAATGGCCATTTCTACCTGGATATCAGAGGACACACACGTCAATACCAGCCGTCACATCTGGATCTTCTTTCTAGTGGCCTCCTCTTTAAAAGCCCGCTCTCTATGTCCGTAGATTAATTGAATTACCTCTAACCATACCTGCATGGCATCTGACTCCGACAATTTTTTTCGAGATAACGCGATGTTACTCGAGGGAGTAGCCTGGAAAGGGTGGGGCTGCAACGTCCTTTTTTCAGCACATGGAGATTTTTGTGATTGTTTATTTTTTCATATATAAGTAAAAGACTTTTATCGTCTAGTAGGAAAAAATTAATGGTTAATGTTTCCGCTCGATTCTTCAAATATGTTTTGCTTCATTGCTTGCTAATTAATGGCTTTAACTCTATCAGCTATGACTGAAAATTCGTAACTGTGTACTTAGTAAGAAAATGAATGTTAAAAAGAGAACATTAATTTATTTCCATATTAATGGATTTAAATAATTTCATAAACAGATATTTTAATTCATGATTATTATAAGACAAGCAAAATTAATAACTAAACTAATAAACTCTATTATACATAAAATGAATGCATTATTTAATTCTATATTATACTATGACGTAAGTATAGAATTATGCCACTTCTAAAACGAATTAATAATTTTTTCATCAATAATGAAAACATAAATACTGCCTTTAATTAGGATATTTGCATTACCTTTCAATTTGAAAGTATATTACAAAGAATCGCTATATTATTAAAAATCTTTAGGGAATGATCATGTTTTTTTTGAAGGTTTAGTCTAGCTGTAACATTTTAATAATGAAATAAAAAGTTGTGTAATTTCTAACCTTATTTGAAAAATGGGAAATAATAATTTTCCATTTAAAAAGTAATTATTAAAAATTGCAAGAATTTTACACTCATTATTTGTTTTTTATACATAATATCCGAATAATAGTTAGTCCCTATTGTAAAAGTTACATTCTTTTTGCTTAACATATTAAGTTATGTTTCTTTTATACAACTGAATATAGTTCAAAAATTGAAAAATTGTTTGATATTTCATTTAAAACGTTTTATTTAAGGAGTAGAAAAATATTTAATTCTCACTAATCAAATTAGTGATTTTTAATAATAAAAATTTAAAATATTAACAATGCATCTGATTGCACTTGATACAATGTATCAAATTACGTAAAGTTATTTTGTGTCTAAATAAATGAATAAAACAGGTTGTTTTGTCAACAATATCTGAAAGATTAATGATATTTTACCATAGAAATAATAAAAGAAATTATATTTATATCCCCCAGACATAATAACTCTCATATATCAAGCCAAGTCTCTTTATAATTCTATTTTCTCAAATTTACAATACAAAGTAAGCTTAACCTAAAAGCTTACAGTTGTTATTCTATACTTCACTATACATCGAAAAACCTTTCTTTTGGTGATTCAGTTGATATAATTAATTACATGAAAATAAGCTTTAAATTTTTAAATTAATGGTATTTGCTGTACTGCATGCATACATACCATATATAATTACTTGTCATGAAGTAATTTAATCGACAAAGGATGAAAATTCTTCCGTGCGAATGGTAAGTGCTATTTCGAGCCAGTCAGAAATATTAAGCTTAGAAATTCTATATATTACCAGGAGTTTTATCTTGCATGCGAATTTCCAAAAACGTTAGTGGATATGTAATTACTTCGGTTATTTGATCGGTTGGATGATATTTTCCCCACGAGCGTGAAATGCGATAAATCATTTTCTAACTCAACTTGATGACGACCGTAAAATGCAAGCCTGTAGTCAGATATCATGCAATGCAGATTACTCTAATGACTTAAGGAGTATTTTGGAAATCTCTGAAAACTTTAGAGCAAGTAAATATATATCATAAATATAAAACATTTGGAATTAATAAAACCATCATTTACTTAAAATGAGTTAATTAAACATGTTTTAATCATTCAATCAATGCTCTGAAAGAGTATATAATGAGTACATGCAATTAAAAGAATTTTTGACTTGTAAAATATAACTAAATTTATGTTATTTAAAGGGAATATTCCTTTGATGATGTCTCTGATGCATAATTTTGTAATAGCTTTTTCAAATTATTCATTTTATATATTAAAATTATTCATATATGGAATGCAGTAGTATTATTTTGTAAATTTGGTTCTTCAAATAACATTCTGATATTTTTTGAAAAACCAAACTGCTATTAATTGAAAAATTAAGGTCTAAAATTGATTGTGTTAGAAAAATTAACATAACGTGAAGATGGTTGTGTATTTGGAAATATAGCCATTAAAGTAACTTTGACTTGTGATCAGCCTGAAATACTAGAAACTGGTTATCAGCATTATTTAAAATTTTCTGAAACAATCAAAGATCAATTGTACTGAAAAATTTGCCCTTACAAACACTGAAAAATAATAGGCAAATAGAACATCTATTCAAACATATACGAACGAGAGATTCAAAAATGCACTAGATACTAATTAAAAATTATTACCCAAAATATTTGAGCCACTCCTAAATAGTAAATATATTGTTCGTTGATTATAAATGCAGTGTCTTTCTCAAAGTTTTTGAAAAGTGGTTTAATACTAATGCAGGTCACAAGACTTTATATATATACATACATATATATAAAGACATATAAACAGAAATAGAAATTTAACAGGTCTAAAGGTCGCTTTGATTGGTGCATGATGGCAACTTATCAAATTGGCAGAATGGTGGATTCAACAATGTGATTATTAAAATGGTAAATACATAACAACACTTTTACATTGATCGTATAAAGTAATTAAAAATATTCTTATTTAAAAATTGATCACGAATGAAATCATTATCTATAGTTTTTCCCATAAATATATTTCTCTTAAATTGTATTAACCAATCAACTATGACGTTTTTATACATAGAATTAATACTTTCTTATTTAACTGTTAATAAAATTTAAACTTAAGAAAATCTATATATAATTTTAACACTAGAAACTTTGCTTAATTATTTGCATTATTATTATTTCAAATTTAAAAGTGTATTTTATTTATATATAATTTGAAGTCTCAAATTTTCTTCATAAATATTTGTATACGTACAAATGACTGCTTGAAAATTCGGCTTTTTATCAATTCAATTTCCAGATAAAAATTATTTATTACCAAAAATTATTGGAAAAATACACTACAATTGTTAACATTTTAAACCATAAATCATAGAATTAAATAAAAATCATGGGCTAAAAGAATTTAAAAATTCATATTTTCACGGAAAACAATAGAAATCATATGTCTGGAAAACTAACAAGAAAAAGGAAATTTAAAGTGTCAAAATTTATCGAAATAATACTCATTGAATTCTGAAAAGTACAATATTATTAAATAAAAAATTTTTAATAATGGTGGATGAATAGTTTGAAGAAATCATCAGAACTGTAAAATTATTTTCAATCAAAAAGATAGATGTGTAGTTTGAAGAAGATAAAACAAAAGGAAATAAATTAAATATATTTTTGTCCAATTTTTCAGGTTTTGTGATTGCTGAAACATTTATGAGTATAAATCATTGAATAAATTTTAAAAATGATATGACAGCAATAAAAATTCGTTTCAATAATATGAGGATTATGATGATATTATAAAGAAATATCTAAAGCAAATCCTGCGCTCGGAAACTAGTCTGAAAGAAAATTTGATATTGAACTATGCAATAATTTTCAGAATATATTAAAGAATGTTTGTTGTATTTAATTCCCAGACGAAATATGACAAACATTCTTTCTCATGCGGTAATAAATTTAAAATCGTCTCATAAAAAACATGAAATGATTAAAACAAAAACTAGAGTCATAAATTCTAATCACACATTTATATATAATGTAGGAAACACTTCAAGGGTATTATGTGTAATCTTTCATTATGTGTTACTCACTGTGTATAACTCTCATATTATGTGTAGTCTTTCTTGACTAAATATTTTTTGGTTTCCTTTATTCAGTATTTTAAAATAAAGTTTTTTTTAATATGTTATATATATATATATATATATATATATATATATATGTAGAAGCATCTCATTTTTCCATAATTTTGAACCCTAGTTCACGTGAAATTTACAATTACACTTATTCCCTTATCAATTTTTGTTGTATAATTTTATAAAAGTATTTTATTAACTATAGTAAGCTTTAACATTACAAAAATCCCAGAAAAACATTATATGAAAATTTCTTGTTTAACTGTTACTTCTTATAAGGTAGAAGAGAAGCAATTTTTAGAAAAATAATATAACATTCATGCCGGCCTATGGCTGAGTGGTTAGCGTTAATGACTTCTGGGCTGTTGGTCTCAGGTTCAAATCGCGTTTTGGGAATAGACGTTTCTTTTCTCTCTCTGTGTGTATCTTTATCCTTTCTTCATCTGAGATGATGGATAAATGTGCCCCTCCCTTTAAACGGGATTGTGGTGATGTGACGTGGGCAATGCTACTCGTACCTGCGTGACTTGGTTTACAGGTTTCCATAGGGTAACACTGAAATAAGTAACAGTTTCCGGCCTTGTTTTGGGAGACGGGTCCAGTCACCCTGTGCCCCGCAATCAGAAAAAAAAACATATAATATTCTAAAATTTTTCTTCAACATTTATTTATTTTATTAACTATTATACAGAAACTTTTTCAAGGTTCAAAGATATCAAGAAGGTAGTGTATGTGTGTGTTATCATCACATGACTAGTCATATTGCACCATAAAATGTGTTAATCAAATAATCCTTTTTTACGCCTTATTATACTAAACTCAAACTCATTAAATTTAATTCTGTGTGTGTGTTTGTAAATTGAAATTATATAAATAAAATATTTCTTTCATTTGCAAACTTTTAAATTGTCTTATTAACAGTCATATATAACATTTTAAAATGTTTACATGTAAACGTTACAGATGACAATTATTACTGTAAATTTTTCAAAATCTTTTTCATGAAGTATTTTTATAATTATTTATTATTACTATTAAGTGAAAATGATAAATATGATAACAATGTGTGTTTAATTTATGAAACAATAGTTGAAAAATATAAATCATTGTTTATTTTTACAAAAATTATATAATCACCATTTAAATATCATTTGTAACATTTTTGTCAATAAATCTTTCCACATACAAAAATAAAAACTTGAATAGAGTTAGATATTTATTTAGTTCACTTAGTCGACTAGTCGATTAGCTACACTAGTCGGAATCCGTTTGTCAATATCTCTTCAGAGAATATATCGTTAAAATAATGTTTGCTTAGGAATTACCTTAGTAGGAAATTTGCTGAAATAGCATTCTGTTTTCTAATATTTTGAAAACCTGGAACATATCTTTTAGTGTGGTAAACTGAAAAAAATTTAATCATTATAGTAGCTGCGTCTCTCTTTCTAAACTGTCAAAATACAATTTTATAAATGAAAGACTATATTATTTTTAAGAATATGTTCTGTAAGAGAAAATTTATTTTTAATATTTGTAGTATTTGTTCTTGTCCATAATTAATTTTGTTGCATTGAGATTTGGTATTAGTTTGTAATATTAATAAGAAAAGTTTATTCCAAATAAGAATATTGTCTATAACAACATTATATGTTGCTTAATACTATAAAATTATATTTAGGTATTTCAAACTATTTAAAAATGATGAATCAATCTGAAATCTAATGACATATGACTGATAAATAATTATTTAATTTCCTCTATTTAAAATCCTTCTTATAGTAACTTTGATGACAGTAAAAATGATATTGTTAAGGGAATAAGTGTAATTGCGTAAGTTTCAACTGTATGTGATGTATCTAAATTGAACATTTATTGAAATATTACAATTTTTTTTTTTTTACTTAGAAGTTTTTGTAATTTTTTGCAGTTAATTACAATGTCAATTGTTATGAATGGGAGTTTTTAAAATGTTGAGATTCCAAATTAGACAATAGTAATTTATTTGCAGTTACTTGAGAGATGAGTCATACTTAACTAAACACTCAATGAATATAAAGTACTAATTTCAGACCATTTTCAATGAAAAAGTTTTTAATGAAAAAGTTAGATTTAGCAAATTTTTCCTATAATGTCCTCGCTTTTATAAGGATTTATATTGTTTTTTACTTTTTTTTTATTGAAGTGAGTCTCATTAATTCATAAGAATTCACTTATCTTATGAATTCATGAGAATTTCTGAAAATTATTTTTCACAAATTCTCATGAATTTGGCTGAGACTAAATGTTAATCTTATTCAGCACGTTACTCATAGATAATTATTTACTAACCCACAAATTACTGTTATTACCAAATCACATGAATGAGATTAAGTATCTTGAAAATTTTAATTAGTAATACACATATTTTGAGAATATTTCAACAAAGCACTATATATATATATATATATATATATATATATATATATATATATATAT
>JAPDSC010062697.1:141261-173773 GCA_026290005.1 Latrodectus geometricus | reverse complement strand
GTGTGTGTGTGTGTGTGTGTGTGTGTGTGTGTGTGTGTGTGTGTGTGGATTTGTTTCGCTGATACACATTGGAATACTTAAGCTCACTAAGCATAAAAAAATAATAATAAATTTCTGTGCTACTTTTTAATTATTATAGAAGTTTTAATTTTATACTTAATATTATAAAATCATGTGTTAAAACTGTAAATTTTCTTACACAATTAATTATTAATAAAATCTACAATTATTAATGTCTTTGAATTTTGTTCGAAATTACCTGTTATATTTTACCATGAAATAACTGTAAACTCTGTTTTACTTTTCTTTTTTAACAATACTATAATTTTAATTTATTTATTAATATATGTATGAATAAATGAATTAAAATTATTTTGGATATAATTTTACTAAGTTTATTATGTTATTAGTAATCATTTAAACATAGATTCTACATTTTTATAACACAAAATTGCTATAACACCTAATAATCTTTGTGAATAATTTTCGTACATGATAACTTGGAAAAATATCCTTGAGAAAGTTTTTCAGTCAAATAAAATTAATGAAAATAAATAGATTTACATATATATATATATATATATATGCATTTTTAATGAATATTTTATGGAATAGGAATTTTTAATTATAAAATTTCGCAGGAAATATCTTTGTTAACCGAATTATTTAACGTAATTATATTTAGACGAATTTTATTATTAATTTTAGGAGATAATTAAAAAGTTAAATTAATTTAATAAAATGACGTTATTAGAAAGTATAAATCAATTGCATAGCTCTTGTGAGAGAGAATAGATATTTATAGTTGTAACAGAGAGAGAAACCGATTGGTTTACGGCACCGCTCTTTCCCGTATGAAGCTTATATAAGAAAAATGAAATAAAAGTAAACCACAAAAATATATTTATTGATACGAGAAGTCTAAGAATAAAAAAAAAATCTAAAATGATATCCAACTATCTTTTTATATCTCCTGAAGATCCACGGTCCTATCCAGAAAAGCGAACTTCTCAATAAATTCGAACCACTGTAAAAAATAAAAGATGATGGAGGGGGAGGGGTTAAGAAAAACGTAGTGTTTTTGAAAGAAAAAAAGATAGGCAAGGAATTCCCGTCGAGGCAAGCATAGTGAATCAATAACACTACTAGCAGATTGGATACGACCTCTCAGTGTTTTGTTGCAAATAGGTCTGTCACTGCACTTCAGCCTGAAGAGGACCGTATCAGGTTGAGAAAGAAGCGTTTGGTATTTCTTCTTTTCCAACGGTACGTGTCACGACAAAGACGAAAAAAATTGAGTGTGCAACCCGCGAAAAGATCATATACCGAATTCGCATCAGAGGCTGTATTGTTTATTGTTTTGGCTGCATGGTATATAATTCTTTTGTTTTGTGAGGGAGCTCGCAGTGTACGGTGTGCATTTGTATACAAAGATGGATAGTACAGCGTGATTTATTTTCGATTGATCATGGATAGTATTCACCAGATGTTAGAAGATATTCAAAATTTCTACAAACAAAATATCGTTGAAATGTTGAATATGCGGTGTTTTTGATTAAAAGAGGAAGAGAGGTAACGTTAGACAAGATTTATTTAAAACGACAATGTGCACATGTAACTTCATTTTAAAGAATCGAATATAGATGACTTTCCTTTTTATTTGTAGGTATCACTGTGGTGTTTCGTGTGTAAGATCATAGATTTAAATTTGTTGCTATATTAATGAAGAAATACTTTTTGTGCAAATGTATATAATAATAAGTTACATATTCAAAGCAAATAATAAAATCAGATCTGTTATGCTTACTAAAATTATGTTATTAATAGTTGAAATTATAATGAATTTTGGAGTCACATAAATACCTGTATATTTTATTACTTATATTTCTTATTAAAAGTTTTAGGAAATATTTGAACTCTCTCTGATTCCTTAATACAATTATTCCTTGAAAATCATTTTAGTATTAAACTCATTAAGAATTTGAGACAAATGTAAAAACTAAAATAGAATTCTGAACCATCTAATATTTAGATTAAACTTAATTTTATTTACACTTGAATTTAAAAGCGATCTTATGAAAATATTATACACACAATAATAAAATTTCCTAATTCTAAATTAGTGATACTTTAAAAGAAATAAATAATTTTTAAGAACAAATGCTTTGATCAGCTTTCAGTTAGTTAAAAAGTTATGATAGTAGAAAATTATCTGGAATAGTGTGAATTTAAGTAGTGTAATAATTGCGTGATTTATTCTAAAGTTTCACTTTTAGAATAAATCAAGCAATTTTTTAAGATCAAATTTGCTTTCAATTAAGACCATCCTAAAATAAGTAATAATTTATTTTAAATTAATTTGAACCAAAATAATTATGATTTTTTTAGTTAACATTTAAAAAATTTTAACACAAGCGTTATTACTAAAAATATGGACTTCATTTAATGTAGGTAAATTCAATAAATGCTTAGCATAATAAATCAATGCAGTACATAAGGCTAAGAAAATGGAAAAAATATCAAAGTTTAACTCTCTCTTACTGTTTGGGTTGGGTTGGTTGGGTTTTATGGCGCAAGGTCCAAAAAGGACAAGCTGCGCCACTCTTACTGTTTGTTTCATATTTAAAACAACTTTGCATCTTGAGCATTAGGTAAGAATGAGATATGTAAGTGCGTAGAACTTTCTGATAACATAGGGTGCTATGTCTACCTCTTGTTTAATATTTTCTTGAAAATTTTAATTTAATAAGATTGACCAGAATACATTTAGAATATTTCGTTTCACATTTCGTATTACTGGGCATGTTATTATAATTCTAGAGACACATTTACTGATTAATATATAATCCTCACCATTAACTTTAAACTAGTTAAGAATTTCTTGAAAGACCTTCCTATTGCTAATTAATATGTATGAATATGTACCAATTAAAAAGGGCATTAATCATAAACTTTACCTAAACAATAATGTTAAATGTAAGTGCTTTCAAATAAGTTAAGAAAGTTATTTCTTCTCAATCGTTTAAGATTAATTGCTTCCATTTGAAAAATTTACTCTTGGTAATTTAGCAAATGCATGTATCTATCCTAAGGCATATTTGAATGTAAGACATCATCAGTTAATACCCCAAACTAATAATGACGTGGATACCAAAGGAATGCACAGCCGTGATTGCTAATCCTTTAGTCAACAAGATGCCATCATTGTTAATTTGGTTATGCCAAGGTCTAAAATTTAATTAATCAATCAATCAATCTTAAGGTCAATTTTTAGTCTCGAGGAATTGTGATTTCTTAATTTTTATATCAAATCAAATAAAATATTTTTTAACGCGCATTTTAGTCGTATTGTAATTCAGTTTAAGTTTTCAAATGAAAAATTTATTAATTTCCAATAAATATGGAATATCGGTATGTAGTAATGTCAGTGTTAATAATATATAGTGATTTGATTATTAATATTATTATTGAATATGACAGTAAAGGTGAGGAATATACATGTCATAAATTTACGTTACCCAAATATATTATGTGTAATTGTATTGTTTTAAATATATATAATTTTAAATAAATAAATACAATAAATATTTAAATACATATAACTGCACAGTAAATTTAATTTGTGTCTAGTAAATATTCAAAATAGTGTCATTTTTATTTTGACAGCTCGATCTAAAAATAATTATCACTTTAACTTTTTTTTAAGCAACAGATCGAAAAAGATGTATTTCCTCACTTTAACATCGACTATTTTGAAACTGTAAACCTAGCACGCGATCGATCACAGTTCAGTATGTCCCCCTTGACAGAGGATTTATAGCGGAGAACACTGATGGAATGGACCAGGCCCTAACTACCGGATAGGAAGCAAGTTACGCCCATACTCTTTCCCCTATCCATGGACAATTTTGAAACGGAATCCTTATACTTTCACGATTTCACCTGATGGATTACGCGATGTTTCGGAGGAAGAGAGCTTCTTATTTTTATTGCTTTAAAAAAACAACGCGATGAAAAAAGAAGCCTGTCACGTTCAACAAACACCCTGGTCGAAGGAGGCTGAACGAGATAAATAGTTTTCGCCTTTTGAATACTGTTATCGTCGTTGTCATAAAGATGTTAAAATTAAAAGTTTTAGACTCGTGTACTGCTCTTCAATATTGAAAATTTTATTTTTATTATCAAAGCAGGAATCGTGTTAATATGTAATCTTGCTACAGGGGAATAATCAAGCTCAATTTAAATGTATTCTTGTTCTCTTGAAAAAAAATGAAGCAATATAACTTAATCTATTTAATCCTTTAACATATACGAAAAATATATTCTTATATTAACACATGTGATTACTAATAATATTCATGTTCAATTATTTAAATTTTTTCTTTAATTTTTACATCATTACAAAAATTACTAAATCTCCATGATAAACCTTCATAACATAAATTAATAATTTTATAAATGTTTTACATAATATAAAAGGACACATACATTGTTCAAAGAGTTAATATAAACGGTTCGTGTGGACAAGCATATAGTCTCGCATTTAGTTGCTAAATTCATCATCGGTATTTTACCAGACATAAAAAGCTTTTAATGTAATTATATATATTGAGACATGAATTTTATAAATTTTATCACCACATATTGCTTACAGCGTAATGTTTAACATTTGCTCACATATTTAATTGTTAAGTTTAAAACTATATAACCTCTCAAAAATAATACAGATAACTTCTCGCTAAAATTTAAGGCAACTCATTACAAACCATTATTTAAAAAAAATATAATTGTAATTTTTCCCACAAATATAAAATCAATCATAATAGCATTGTCCTAATTTTCCACCAATGTTGATTTCACATTATATTTTTAAAATTTTAAAAAGAACTTAAATGTTTAAGAAATGACAATAAAAAATAACGACAATATTTATTTATTAATAAAGCTTTAAACATAGTAAAAGTGAAAATGTTGCTGAAATTATAATTAAAAAAATGAGAATTAAGTTTTTCATCACATTATATCTAAATTAAATTAAAGATATTTAAATTAATTTTAGAATTAAAAATAAATAAATCGGTAGTATTTCAGTTTATTATTTAAAAAATTTAATTTTAAGAAATTTAATGAGCTATCCCAAGTTTCCATATATTCAAAAAAATTTAGATTCTTCTAAAATTTCTTTCAAAAATATTTCTAAAAGTATAGATTCTGCTATTTACAAGGATTTTGCTGTTTAATACAAAAGCATTAGAGAACAAAAAGGTTGTTTATCAATAATATTTGCTCGAAACATCCTTTAAGCTGGAAGTTAAAGGACAAAAAATGCTACACATTGAATTATATAATGTGACATATAATTCAATATGCAGCATTTTTGATAATGTAAATGACGTAAAATGTTTTCAATTAACGTAAAAAAAATGTGTCTTCAATAAAATAAAATAAGTTTTGATATTATTTGGATTGAAACTTTCAGCTTAGTTGCTATTTCATTTTGTGCTTGAGGAGTACTTTTAAAATGGTAATCAAAAAGAGTATTACTGAAATACAAAATTAAAAATTAAATTCAAAAATACTTTTTCATTTCAAAATGTTGAACTGTCTTTGTCTTGTAAATTGAATAATGATAAAATGCTGTAGCTTAGACAAACCTGTGTAGACATTATTTGTACCATTGTATTTAAAGAACATTTTTCTGGAAGAAATTTACTTCTAAATACTAAGAGCATTTAGGTCGTATAGGAAAAATTATTATCATGACGCTGAAATTCCTGTTTGTAATAATCTATGTGATGTTGAACAGACGTATTCACTTTGACGCGGCTTTATTAATATTGTCCAAAAGGATACCACTCTGGCTTACAAATATTTTCAATTCGAAATGCGCTTATACTAGAAAGTAAAATAAACTTATTCTGCATGTACTTATTAAAAATCCCGTTTATTTAAACTTTGAAAAGGCAGATTTTGAAACTGATTTATTAAATTCTAATGAAATAATGAGTTATCATCTTAAATAAAAAATATTTTACAGAAAATACACGAGAAAACATTTTTTAATTATTACGAATTCTATGAAAATGTTATAAATGCTTATATAAAATTGTATGCTTGATATTCAAGAGAATACGTCAACAAATGTACACTTATTTTTGATCAGAAGTAGAAATAATAACAGCTTTAGATTCAGGGAATTCCGATTAGTCTCCGAAATAGGGATTCTGAGGATTATAATGGATAAAAAGTTGAAGTTATCAGAACTATTTATATGATAAGACTGCACCTGGTCTGTCATTAAAATGTCATTTCAGTTTATCATATACTTTTTTTAAGAGTTTAATACTTTTTGGGAGAACATTATGAAATATAAATTGAATCGAAAAACTTTTAAGGCAAATTTATCTAACGCTTATCGAGTGTAGCAATATTATGCATTAAAAAAAATCTTGAATGAATAGAAATTTAAAAATGTTTCTAAGAACATATGAATGTATATTTAAGCGCAATTTTCTTGGTATTTCAATAAAAAAAATGAATTAATAAAATTGAAAATGCAAGCTAGTATCTCTCAACAGTTATCTTAAGGATAAGTTATTCGGTATTTTCAGCTGTATACTGAATATCTGAAAATTGAGGCCTAAGTTGAGATGCGCCTAGAATGAGGATCAAAACTCGGACTTTGAATGCAGATATTTAGAGGATTTCACATCCATTTTAATCAATATGTGCTTAAATATTTTAAAATATAATAAAAACACATCCATGGGAAAAATTCAAACAATTTTCTGAGTAAAGCAAAAAAAGAAGTATCTACTTGAAAGGAGTTTTTGTTATGTTTCTTATAAATAAATACATTTAGTGGCATATAATGAATTTGAAAAAACTGGGAATCTCTTTTTGATTATTTGGAAACTGCTTGTTTATCATTAATGTGTATGTCATTCAATTCAAAACAAAAGAATATTAGTAGCAAAGAAGGAATGATTATTTTTAAAGAACATTTACTTTATATATTGAATCATAAGTATCTAGTGCTTTTGTTTCTAATTATTTCATGTATGCAAACCAACCAACTCTCACAAGCATACTGAAATCCTTATATGTTAATAACCCTTTTAAATAAATAAAAGGACATAAATATTTCGGTCTACCAAATAAATGCTCCATTAAATATCTGGTAGCGAACTCTTTTCTGCCTGATTAAGCATTTACATTCCAAAAGATTTTGCTTGTTGAAGCGGAAAATGGTCACCGGGTGCAGATAGCAAGGCGGAACAATTCTGATTGGGAACCTTTGCCTAGAACAAGTAGGGAACATGAAACGGAAACATTGCAATCTTGGCAATTTTACGATGAAATACATTTGTATCGATATTTAAGGTGGGCAAGTCCTTGTGAAGAAATCATTTCATGCAAGGATAGTTTCAAGGAAACTGTCAGCGATTTGTTGATTTCACCTCAATTCTCACCTTTGATCATTCATCCATTTGATTCCTAACTTGCAAATGTGATTCGGACAAGTTATATATTCACGTTTCAGAAACTGCTTCATTTGAAACTTTTACATAAGTACGAGCATTATCATGCAAAATACGCTTCGATTGATATATCCTTGCAATACATGCGGGTATATTTGAAGATCATACTTAAAACCACAAACTATAAATTCTATTAATCCATAAAGAAAATTAAATTTTTTCCAAATGTTATTGATTAAAAATTTGATTAATTAGTTCAGATTTTTATTATTGATTCCAAATTTATTTTAAGTTACTTTAAAGATTTTACAATTTTACTGATATAAAATAAAAGAGAAAACGATTTATTACTTACAAGCAGTAGATATTAGTATTTTTGCTAGCTAATGTACTTTTTCATCACTTTCGGTTTAAGTATTTTGATCACTTTTATACAGCTTTAAATTCTGTAAATCTGCAGAAGCAATACCATGGGAGAATTTACTCTGCATTGAGTATCTTCTAAAACTAAATCGATTGGCCGGCATTTTTTGTTACAGTTTTTTACAGTATTTAAATGTGAAAAAATAAAAAATCCTACATTTAATATTATTTTTTTAACATGTTTACTTCCGTTTGATAATTTATGAATGCATTTATTATACATAGTTCTTTTTTATTTCTTTAATTTTCTAATTGATATAAAATGTATTCTAGAGAAGAATATATTTTTTTAGCAGAACTCAAAGTGTGTTCAAAACTTATGACACTAAGACTATATTTTAAGGTCCTCTTTGTGAGTTGTTTCCTAACTATAAAAGATTTCTCATATTTCAAAGTTAATTTTTAACTAAACAAACTAAGATTTTTTTCATTGTGAATCAAAACAATGACAATGATCTGTTTCAAAATGACTTTTTAACATAGTGTTTTCGAATTTACACTTTTAAGATTTTTTCTCATTTTTCTGAAGAATTCTTTTTATTTATCATAAAAAATGTGCTTAAGCAACTATAATTTTTGCTGCACTTAAGTAACATGACTTTGTAACTGGTTAAGTTTGACGAATATCAACGTTAATAAATGGAAACTTGCAGGAATTCCGGTTCAAGAGCGAATCTTGTTTTTTTTTAGGTATTTATTTATTTTTTTGTTGATTTACAAGAAACATGATGAGTGGTCATTACTCGTCCGGGTCGACTTAAAACCCTTTGCTCGTGCTTAACAAAATATCGTGACTTCGAAGTCCAATGATTTATTTCCATTCGAATATCCGATATCCATCTTCTTTGCTTAAGAGAAGGAAGGAGGGGATGATTCCTACGACTCGCGATGAATTACTTTCCTCTCAAGGATTTTAGATATTGAGAGCGGATAATATACTGTTAGCGAATCTGGCATTGTGTGCTGGAATTTATTCCTTTTTTTATTTATTTACTTATTGGATATTCGGTGCATAAGCCTCTAGTATTATAGACAGTTGAGCCATTCTGAAATTGGTATCCGTTATAAGGCGATGGATTTACATCTGTTTTCTTTATTCGTTTCCTTGTTTACATACTATTTTTGAGTTATTGCTCAAATACTGCTCCTCTGCCTCTGGAATTGAAAAACACTCCCCTAATATTCTGAATGAGGAAGGAAATCTTACTTTTAGGAAAAAAAATTGTCTCCATTTTATTTTTAATCATTCTCAATTCAATGAAAATTCAAATGCGCTTTACATGCTTGATCATCATAAAAAAGAAAATATTTAGAAGATTTTCTATTATTTTGGTATGTACCTTTAACATTTCAAATAATAACGCAGTAATTCAGCTTATGATTGCAATGCGTGTAAAGAATTTAAGTATCGTCATTCGATTTGATGTAATGTAGAAGGATAGTATTTTTACTATTTTGAATTTATGAATGCTTCTCACGTAACATATAATATAACATTGGATAGTTTTTGTATCTGTATTTTTTAAATGAATGGGGCGATTTACTGCGGATTTATTAGAATAACTAATCAAATGCAAGTAAATTCAATCATGTGTGATTAATTACACTCAATACTTTTTTATTACACAAATTCTATTTGAAAAGGTAAAGGTATTTTAAATTTTAGACTTTTTAAAAGTTAGAAAATCACTTTTTGTGCTGATACTATTTTGCAAAAAATAAAACTTACAAAAAATATCAAAAATGACTGACCACTATGTTAAAAATACAATTGAGTGTAAATTTGAATTCAAATTTCATATTCATGTTATTTATAAAGAAATAATAAAAATATTAAAAGCAGTAATATTTTATTTTCAATCACATTAATTTTCTTAGTGAATTCTAAAAAAAACTTTTCAATTAGTATTTTGTTACAGTTATCAAAAATTAATAAACTTTGTAATTTGTTAGTGGGTAAATTTACATAACAAAAATGAAAATTAAACTACTTTTCATTAATTTCCCAATTTTGAATAAATATTACGATGTAATAATTTTTCTTCAATTATTTAAAGTCGATCAATTTTTATGTTTGTATATTTATTAATATGCATTCTAATATACTAGAAATAAGTCTTGTTTGAAAATACTAGAAATAAGTTTTGCCAAACTATTTTAGCATAAGAGAGCAACTTCAATACTTTTTCCAAAGTTAAAAAGCAAAGCATTTAGCAAACATTGAAAACATCATCTAAGCACAAAAGCACTTTTTAAGTTAATGTCTTAAATTCTTAAAGGTGGACAGTGAGCTTAAATTTGCAGTACACTAACTACTATATTAATGAAAATTTACTGCAGAAAATCTAGCATTATCTTGTTAATTACTGATTTAGTTAAACAGTTAATTTACTATTAAAAAAAAGGATTTGCAGTAAAACGACACATTTTTTATTCATAATTTTACTAAATTCAGGATTTATTTATATTTTTTTTATAATTATTTTAGTAAATATATTTCAAGCTGTAAAATTTCACAAAATAATCGAGAGATAATGCACAATTTATTTTATGAGCTAAAAAATTTTTCATTGGACACAAACTCACATAATTATAAGATTACACTATTTTAAATCAGAAAAATTAACGTTTTTAATTGCTTCTTTAATTATTTTCCCAGATGCCCATGAAAACTATCAAACTATAAATAAATAAATAAGGGCATTGATTTATAGAATTAATAAATATTATTCCTAAGATCTTTTTCTTATTTCTTTTCTGTTAATTATTAATCTAAAATTTAAAATGCTTATAAACCTCATAGTTTTCAATAAAGCCATAAAAACTTAATTTTTGACATTCACAAATTTATTACTACATTAAAGGTGAGAAATTCATGTAGGAAATAATTTTCATGTCATACCACGCGGTTTTAAAAACAAGGTCTGTAAATACTGATGAAAAAATAGTCATGTTTTTTTATTTGGAACTATGAATAGCAAGAAAAGACAAAAGCATACAGCTAAAGAACGAATTATCTTTTGCAGTTCTAAGAGTAAAGATTATTGCACACCCAAGTGTTGGGTGTCAAATCTCATGTAGGGGGTAGTAAAGAATAGAATTTCTTTTCTCCTTAATGCTTAGATTTTAAAGGCTGCCGTACCTTGACCTCTGACTTGGAAAATTTCGCTTTACACCTCGGAGATATGACATGTAAAGCAAAAAGTCACGCCGCCAAAATCTTGGCCGATCGTATTTCCCTCTCCCCCACTTTTTCAACCTTTTTCTCAACGGGGATCAGACACACATTAGAGAACTGTTATCTTCAGATCAGTGGCAAAACTTTATAAATTATTTGATAGGAATCGCCAAACATTTTATCATTTAACGTTTAAGAACTCATAAGAAAAAATTTTTTTAAGTAATTAAATAGTAATATGGATAATTATAGCCATATATTACTATATACTTTAGCGATTTTAATGCCTGCATGTAAATTTTAATATTATTTAGTCAATGTTTCCGATATATATACATATGTACATGTAAATTGTTTCTTTAATTTTAAAGTACATTGATATAATATTATTGAGTATATCACAAATTAAAAGTCTGATAGAGTGTCAGGATAATCAGTTTTTCACAATGAAGATATCACATACTTAATTTATTCATATGATATAAAATAGAGAAAAATAAAACTTTTCGTACATAATTAGACTTATACACTCTAGGAACACTCATACTATGAACACAAGAACAGGAGTTTGAAAAGCTCTTTAATTTACCAGATTGTTGTCATTTGTATAACTTAAAAATATAAGTAGTTGGAAAATCGTCAAATATGGATAGGCATTACATAAATAAGTTAATTAGTATAAGCTTTTAGAAAACTTATGTTTAGTCAAATATATAGTATGATCAACTATCTGTAAATCATAAATTTCATAAGTTAGATAAGTTTCCATTGTTATTTAAATTTGCAATGATTACATTTTATTGTAGACAAAGAAGTTAGGGCACAAACCATAACATTAAATTCGAATTTTACCATTTCTGATATCTTTAAAGGATATAATACTTTCATTTCATCATTACATTTTCTGAATTTATTTCGGAAGAGTATAATCATTCTTTTTCTAACATTTTTCACTTTGAATAGAAAATTGTTTTGCACTTGTCACACAGTCATCGCACTGTTTTTTTTTTCCTTGTGCTAAAACTCTACACACACACAAAGCAAATATGCGCTTTTCTTAAATCATAAAAATATATTTATTTCAGATAGTCAGGACAAAAATCGAACAATGGTATTCTTTCCGATAATTAAAGGAAAGGAATTCACAAATAAAAGTAAAAGGACAGTGACGGCAAAGCCTTTCATTGGATTAGATAAATGCTGTTAGACGCAGGAATTGTAAGACACGTTTAGTTAACACACTTCTTCGTATGATAAAACTAAGTAATTATATTTAAATCACGTGAAATAATAAATATTTTTAGATAGAAATGTGTTATAATATTTGTCAAAATTAATGATCCATTGAATACTATATTAAAACTATAAGATCAAACGTTGGAAATACAATTTATTATATAAATATTTAATATCTTATTTATATACTTTCTCGATAAATTGTTAAATTGAATCACGAAAAGATATCATGTAATATGTATCAAATTTTTATGAAAAGATATCTTATTAGAATATAAAAATAACACACCAATACATGCGTTAGAACGCAAATCATTTCCAATACAAAATGATTAACTAATTAAAATATATGCAATAAATGGTTTTGTACTCTTGTAAAGCATTCTTATTTCATCACTTTGAAATTATGCAAAGCAAAATATTTCCCCTTTAAAATTGTACTTTATTTGCAATGCAAAAAAGTTAGATTCGAAATTATCCATATATTAATAAATGTTACTTAAACTAAATGTAGTTAATGAGTGAATAATTAAAATTAATGGATTTAAATAAATGCTAAGAAAATTGATAGCACACTGAGACAAACATTTTATACATTGTAAAAAAAAAGAATAAAAACTGTATATCTTGGTGGACTTAACTGATTGCTATTTCATTAAATTATTAAAAAGTGACATGTTTGTTCAATAGAACAAATCTTATTTGTGAAATTACCCTTATATATTTCCAAAATTTATCTGATTAATAATTACAATGATGGATTCACTCCTGAATATTTAGAGAAAGAAATCATATTTAATGAGTATCATTTAATGAATAGTCAGATTTTTTTGCCCATAAAATTTCTCATGAGATACAGATACGATTAAATGATTCATATGCACAATATGATATTAATTTCGAATAAAATTTGTTTTAAATCTTCATTTCTATATTTGAATTGAATTTTAAACAATAACAGGAAGAAAATTTAATTTAAATATAGTTTTTACGATTAAGACCTCGGATCTGTCACTTTTTTAAAATTTAAAGAAGAAAAGTTAAATTTTTTCACTATTGTACGTTTTCAAAACCGAGTGGGAATAAACTTAAACACACACACTAATTTGCCCCTTTACTTCTCTCGCTGGACTTGACATCTATTTGCCAGATCAGAGTACATAAATCAAATAGTCGAGGAAGATATTCTGAAGCGGAACAAATTAGAGATACAGTTAATCATTTAAATTAATCAGAAGTGTCAAATGCGATTAAATGACACATAATTTAATGACCAATGTGTCAAATAATTTGGCATAAGTACTGATTTGTGTGTCTAATTATGGGAGAATAATATTAGAAATGAACCAAAGCGATGATCTTAAATGAAAGGGAAAGATTTCCGAAATGTTTATTTAAATTTCGATCATTTTCTTTCCTTACCTTGAGATCAGCTTAAATCCAATAAAATATACTTTGGATTTTAATGATCTTGACTTTCTATAATGAAATGATTACTTAAAACTAATTTGGTTGTTCAAGAAGAATATTTGTTTCAAATCATACTTCAAAAGGGATTTTTATATATTTGGAGAAGAGCATTTTAAGAGAGAAGAGCATTGGAGAAGAGCATTGACGCGATTAAACAATATACATATAAGTGTATATAAAATTAAGAAAAACAATTAAATTGATTTCTTGTTGCAAGTCACAAATAATAAAAACCGTTTAGCATATTTATAATCAATCTTTAAAATATGATTTGAAGCTTTACATTAGATATTTTAATCTTTTTAGCAAAACATTTTATGATTCTTTACTTTAAACAGTAAAAAAAATGAGATTAAAGAGACTTTATTAATTTCAAAATATATCTAATAAAATAATATCTCATGTAGTTTTTAATTTATTTTAACTGCATAAAATTATATTAAGTTTTATCCGTAGCACAAATTGAATTATATACAACATTGTTGCTTAACACATGAAGAAACATTATGTATAAAATATCTTTGAAAGAACAATAATCATTATATCTATCTGTCAATTA
The DNA here is from genome assembly GCA_026290005.1 of Latrodectus geometricus. NCBI lineage: Eukaryota > Metazoa > Arthropoda > Arachnida > Araneae > Theridiidae > Latrodectus > Latrodectus geometricus. The sequence continues at coordinate 159,426 of JAPDSC010062697.1, read as the reverse complement.
AAATTAATATTACAATTTTTTGATTCACTATTTCGTGTTTTGTAATGAAGATAATTATATTTTTTTGACTAATGATAACAGTTTTAATTCTGTCATGAGAATAAAATATTTAGAAATACTTAATTAAGTTATATTAAAATAAGTCAGTTAAAATATACGCTTCAAAATCTGATACACGTATTTAATAAAAAAAATTATCTATATCAAATCAAATTTTTTTTCATTTATTGTAAATTTCAAAATTTATGTAGGCAAGAATCCTTTTTAGACATGTTTCATTGTTCTATATGCATATCTGTATGCAATAACGTGTATTTGTCACACGATACTTTTCACTTTAAAAGAAATTTTTATTCCATCTTTTTGCGAATTTGTTCGATTATAACAACTTATAAGTTTAGTGAAAACGGCTTAATTGAAGTGGTGAAAAATGATTTTTTTTTATCAAACAATTTCTTTTTTAATGCATTCATTGCTTTGTCAAAGAATTTCAATTTTTAATATACTTTTATCATTTCAATAATTGAATTCAAGTTATAAATATAATCATGATCTCATACAATAAATAGAATTGAAAATAATTGCTGTACGGATTCTTAGCATTTATCTCTTTGCATTAAATGAATGAAGCAGTAAGCATTTGTTAGCTTTTACGAGATTGCTTAAAAAGCGATTATAATTTTTTGCCATCGTATTTTTTTTTTAATATTTAATTCAGACAAACTCACAAAGCAAATTAATGTCGACTAAGAAAGATTTTATAACAATTGAAATAATTTCTGAATGCTTTATTTTTAATTATTTATATTTTGAACGTGAATTAAATATATCTTAATGTTTATTAATTCTTAAAGAATTGATTCCATTTGTCAAAATACTGATAGAGCAGTGTACCCTTTACCTTAAATTGTAGATATTGCTTACTTAAAAATATTCATAATGTAAACACATTATAAAACTTTTTCATGTAATTTTTCTCTAATTTGAAAAAAATTTCATTATTAATCATCCACTGCTTTTATTTGAATTGAAAAATTTAACCAATTTCAGATTTCTTTGTAAATTAAATTAAACCCAACTACTGAGAAGAAGAAAAAAACAATTAAAGGATAATCGCATCAACTTTATTGGGGAGGCATGGTAGCCGTTCGGCATGCGCGATGCTCCCAAATAGTTTTCAGAATGATTATTAAACACTTATCTTCCGCTTGCAGCAGTAACTTCATTTGACGATAAGGCCTGACAAGTTCACGGGTCACACCTCTCACCACACCTATATCTATTTTAAATTGTTACATTGCGTCGGGGTTTTACCTGCCACACATAGATCTCCGGTTTTCGTTTTCCGTATTAATGATTGGTCCCCATGCTCTTCAGGTATGGCGAGAGTTAATTGCATTGGGTCTCCGCCAGAGGCCATACTGAGTGTTGAGGACCGTACGCCTCATTCAATACTGGCTTCTGGGCTTTGCCCAGTGATGAACGGAATTAAGAGATTTTTTTTTCTTTTTAATTTTATTCTCGGGGGATGTTGTTATAAGGGCATCGTTTCCAGGGATGTTAGCTTAAGTAGAAAAATGCTAATTTCAACCTTAGTTTTTTGCATGTCATGATGATTGGTTAGGTTTAAAAGGTTTCTTAATAGTAGTAGCTAATGAGAAAAATTTTAAAAGAACATCAGGTTTTTTTTCTCGGTAAGCTAGATTGATTTATAGAGTACTTTAACTTTATTTAAAATGCATTTATTATATTTACAGTTTTGTAAGGATTTTGAAGTTATTTTATTTCAAATATATAGGAGAAAAATGCTTAAGTAAAGTTACAGTTTGTTACTAATTATACTCATTTAAGTTTTAAAATATTAAGATCTTAAATTTAGAAAAAAAATTTAAATTTAAAAAATAATTTTAAAAAACTGTGCTGATAAGAATTATTATTTAAAGTTTTCAGTGATAAATCTATTGAGTTAACTGCATATAATAGAAAACGAATAAAGCACCAAAATTTATCAAATCATTTTGTAATATCGAATTTATTTTCACTATCAAACAGGAAAACTTTTTTGGCTCTCGGTGTATATTTTGCCTCACGGTTAATATGACTCTACAGTTAAAGTAGATAAGTATAAGGTATTAAAACTTCCTATAAATTCACCTTTTATAATATAGTGTCGGAACTATGAACTACTTAATATTTTTTAATAAGTAGAATTAAAATAGTTTTAAATTAAATCGCTTTCTGAAAACTTCTTACAAAATCTAATATTTATAGATGGATAATACAGTGGTTTAGATTCTAAATATAAAACTGGTTAAGAAAACAAGGGAAACATCAAGTATGTAAAGTTTCATTAAACTACAAGGATAATAAACATTAATTAAATCTCTGAAAATGTAAACAAAAGGTTAACAGAAATTGATAAAGTGAAAATAAATGTCGAAAGATGTTAAAGTAATGATGTCTTGTTATACAAAGTATCTTTCTAGCATATGACAGAAATGCCAACTTTTCTTAATTCAAATTTTAGTATAATTTCATATTTACAACTTTCATAAAATTCACAAGGAAATATTTGGTACATTTTAATTAGCATGAATAGTGTTAGTCCTATGATAATAAAGAATAAATATTCATAAATATTTAATATTTTTTATTTTTAAATACATCTGTATAATAACACTGAATTTGGAAAAATATGATATTGTTTTCATGTACGTATTTTAAAAGTAATATTTTTTGTTAATTTTAATGATATAGTGGATGTAAGTTACTTTTTATCGACATTTTTAGTTTCCAATTTCTTTGGAGGTATATGAATTTCATAATTTTTTAGTTCTAGAAGATAATTCAGTTCATTATTTTAAGTTGTTATCTATATCATATAAAATTTAATAAAAGATATATAAATATATGTTTAAAAAAATTTAAAAAAATATATCATTGAATAGAATTGCTTAAAAAGATTGAAAATATGATAATTATTGAAATATTTTGAAGCTTTCTAAAGTATTTTTAAGCTAAAATTAAAATTTCAGTTAAAATTGTTACTGTTATTTGGTTTGAAGAGAGAAATTTAATTGTCCAAATACATTTATAATTCTTTTTATTATACGATTTTTCTAAGGGAACAAGTTTAATTATTTACTATTACATGTTGAATTTTATGTGATAAAAAGTATTTGAAATATAATTATTATTTATATGTATTTTATAGATTCCTCCCTTTAAAATAAATTAACTCACTAAAACATTCATGCTTCCTTTATGACCATTTAGAAATAATCTAAACCTGAATCACGTATTTAGCATGCCTTTTTTTACAAAAATAAATTTAAACTAAACTATAAATAATGCACATATTTATGTAAAGGCTTAATAAAATGTGAAAAAAAGTATAACACTGTACGAACTTGTAAGTATTCAGAGATTGTATTCAGTGATCTGGTTCAGTGGAAAGTAAATTTTATTGTTTTGTTTTTAGAGTTTTATAAATTTATCATCAGGCACTCCAAAAGTTATCATTGAATAAATTTTTAAAAAATAATTCACAGAAAACATTGTCTATAAGTTCATAACACCAACATGAAACACTGATTTAGAAAAAAAGCTAAAGTACCATAAATTTACTGTGAATCCTAAGAAATATTAAATTCTATAAGCAGCACTGTTGTTAATATATCCTACTCTCTGAGCTCATTCTTGTCTAAAGATATTCAACAACACGTCTCTCTATTATCGTCATTTTGGTGAGTTTCACAGTTATGTAAATTGCAGACATGGAAACAATCAGATACCTCAGAGACATAAAATTTGTGTTTCACTGAAAACTATTAGCATACCATTTTAATGCGCGAATTAATTAAAATTTTCTCAAAGCGAAATAATTTGTTATGCAGCAAATTTCTGAAAATTATTCGTTTTCCATCTGTTTATATCATACGTTTATTCTAGAATGTTGATTAAAAGGCAACATAAATGAAAATTGTATACTATATATAAATAGAAAATTTTTATATTCAATCTTAAACACGATTTTTTTAGCAAAAAGCCAAATATCTTAAATGTTATACAAATAATATAATTTAAATTTGGATTGTATCACCAGTTTTAATTTAATTAAATGATGGTTTACATTAATAGTAATGAATAATGAAAAATGGAATTATCTCTCGCTTTCCTTATTGTTATAAATATTAATAATGAATATATTTTGAATTTTATAATAATTATATATATATATATATATATATATATATATATATATATATATATTTATATACATAAGTGGTTGTAACATTTTTTATTTCAAATTTCACTCTTTAAAACTGTAAAATCAAAAAAAGTTTTATTCTTGTTACTTATTATTAAACATATTTTTAATCAAAATAAATTCAGATGAACAACATTTAATTACTAGAAATATTTAAAAATATCTAAAAAAAATTTACTAATATTTTTACAATAGTAGTTATACTTTTTTATCTTTAAAGTCATGTGTATTATAATGTAATTGTGTGTGTGTGTGTATAGCACATTTGTATTTATTTTGGAAAGAATGTTGGATCATTTAAAGCATCACTTATGAAATTATCATCTGTCACATATAATTATAATTTCTTAAAGCATATTATTTTCTAGTAATGAATATTTCTTACGTTCTTAAAAATTCAAATAATTTTTAAGATTACATTTTACTTAGATAAGTTAAGATTTAATACTATTTTTGATGTTTTAGGTTATTTATATTTTAATGTACAACTATATTTAATATTCTTAAAACGCCTAATTTTAAATATTTCATGTTAAAGTATAAAATATAATACGACTAACTGCACTTTAATCTGACTCAACTTTTATCTTAATATAATTACATGATAAAATTACGTGTAAATATTACATGATATATATGTTAATATTACATGATAAAATATGTAAAAGTGTTGAAGAAATACTTAAAGATAAAAGTAATAAAAATGAATTAATTAAAACAAGCTACTAAAATTAAAAATTAATTATTCGGGGGAAACAATTTAATATAATAAAATAATTATGATATTGTTTATGTTTAATAAATTGATAAGTAATACGTAAGTTTCCTTAAGTTTTTTTACTGAATCATTTTCTTAGAAATTGTTAACTTGTGATTTGATAGTTAAGTCCTTTCAATGGTTATTTGGGGCAATTAAAAACATAATAATTTTGAAAAGATACAAGGATTAAAGGAAATGATCAATTGCAGAAATAAGCTGTAAGCGATGTGTTTAGAAACATTCTGACAGGTGAAACTTTTATTCTTCTAATTGCAGCCTAGATTTAAAGGATTCTTTCATTAATCAAGAGTAAAAGTTTCAGAAAATACACTGCGCAATAAGTTGAAAGAGCGAATAAGTTGCTATTTGCCAATACAAAGATAGGCAAGCTCAGATCAATGACAACATATCATTATCCAATCAGACAACTTGTATACGTTTAAAACCTCTTTATTTACAGATAACAATTCCTGTTTCAAAAATAAAATTAATGTTGATGATTTCGGGAACATATCAGTAAATAGATCTACCATCAAATGAAACTTATTTCCGCAAGAAAGATTTTTTATACCAACTCAGCGAGTGATCAATTTTTTATTGTAAGCGTATACTATAGATAAATATTTTATAATAGAAATTTGTGGAAGAAATTCTTAAGGAAGATAGTTGCATTTTAATTATACAATAAAATATCAAAACTTGACTCGGTATATAAAAAAAGGTATATATTTATAGTCATGAGCCAAATTCTCTCTCTCTCTCTCTTGTTATCGAGCATTTTTTTTTGTACAGAGGGAATAATAATTTATCAAGAATAAAAATAAAATGTACTTTGTAATTAACTATTATTTAATTATAAAAAGTAATTTATAAGTATTGTAAAGTGATGCTTTGGTATTCTTCCTACTATGAGATTATCACTCTTATTAATATTTTAAATAAATAGATATATATAAGAAAAAATGTAAAATCTGCAAAAATAGTTTATATGAACAGTGTAAGTAAAATTTTTAACTGCTGTAAATTATAAACAAAAACATCAAAAATTAAGTTTTTATTTTTGCAAGCAATTTATTCTATTTATATTTTAATTGATGAGGCAGTTTTCAGTTGAATAGCAATTAGTTATTGTAAAAGTAAAATATATTTGATTTCTGGTAATATTTATCTAGAAGTTGAAATCTGTTGAGAATATATTTATTTTCTAAAGAACTTTAAGAGTTTATATTTGTTTAAAATCTGCACTTAAAAATATAAAAGAGAATTGAAACTTTAATAACTGAAGTATGATTTCGCAATATATAAAGTAGAGTATTTAAATTTAAACGCAAACTTAAATACATGTTTATCTTTGTAAATAAAAACATTAATTTCACACTACAATTATTTCTAGATTTTACGGAATAAATTATATTTGTATAAAACACAGTTCCTTTGAAGTAATAGTAATTTTATCACAATTTGAAAACATGATAATTTATCCAAATAAATTTTACAAAAAGAAATATTTGATCAGCATAATTTTAATGTTTTACATTAAGTTTTAAATTGCAGATCTTATGTTCATTAAAATTATGATTGCTTTTTTAAAATAGCGTAATAGCACTAGAAATTTAAATTTTAATAATGGTAATTTTGAAAACATTGAAGGAAAATAATTGCATGTTTAATAACTTCATCAGCTTACGATTTATCTAAATGAAAACTAAACTATGTAAGCAGTTAAATGTTTACTTTGTTTCTAGTAATTTAGATTACATAAATTAGATTTTTTTTACTTTCTTTAATTTCTCACATAATGTTTTGTTAACTGAGAACAAATATTATACAGTTCATTTCAATATTTAGATAGCAAATGTATTTAAATATTTCACAAATTATATTTACTTTCAATTTTTTCCCAATAAAATGAAAAATTAAGACCGGTTGACATTTTAACAAATATGTTATAATATTAGTAGATTTAGAGGTTTCTTTCTAAAATTAAATATTTTGTCTCAGTATATTTATTTCTGTAATAAAAATTTTAAAAAATGAAAGCATTTCATTACCTAAGAGGGATACATACAATTAAAATATTTTTAGAGACTTGTTTTAAACACTGTATACATGTTTTAATTTGAAAGACTACAAATAAATTTTATGCTATTTCATTTAAATGGAAATAAATCAATGTCATGAATTGGTTTCAAGTTTTTATGTTAATTCCTTTGTTCAGTTGTGACAGAAAAAAATAAGAGATCAGGGTTTTTTATTTTTTTATTTTTTATTTAGTAAAATTAATATCAAATATAATTCAATAGGTTTTATAAGAATAAACTGCAAGTATCTGGTTATTAATCAACCTAACACTTTCATTTAATAGTTTGCGTGAGTTTTGATGTAATTTTATTAGAGTAATTTTCTGTTTGCATTGAAAAGAATATCAAAAGAATTTAATGTCACTAATTTCTTTTATATTAATCCCTCTTTTAAGAACTAATATGGAAAGTAAGGAAAAATAATTATATAAACAAAAATAATTTTGAGACACAAAATCTTTATTTTACGCACAAATTATTGAAAAACTTCATAATAAATAGCTAATTTATATTCTATATTTTTGCAGAATAATGACTAAAATATATATTAATTTGATGTGAATCAAACAATATACTTTTCAATAGGAAATAGAATGGATTTAATAGAAATCACAGATAAATTTTCTAGCAAATACTTAATAAACATACTTTTATGTAAATAATTCTAGAGTTTCAAAGTAATGTTTCATTTAATGAAACGTTTCCGAAATGTTGTTAGTATTTTTAAGAAAGTGTATTTGACACTATAACTAAATTAACATTATTCAGTCTGCTCTTTTTGTGTACTATGTATTACCAATATTAAAATCAATGAGATGCAATTAAATTATATATAGATGCAATCATATATTCTCTAATGAGAAATTGAAGCATTGAGTAAAGAAGAGGAGAGGAATGAAAGTGAACTCAAACAAAAGAACTCTATTTGACAAAATATTTTATCAGTGTATTCCATTTTCATGAGAAAATTTCTAATAAATGGGATGAATTTATTCAATGGATTGAATAGTAAATTCTGTAGTTAAAATTTTTAGAGTGATTAAAGGTATTACGTTTTCTTACAAAAAAAGAAAAGTTTGATAAAGTTATTATATATTTGTAATTCAGAGTTCTTCATTAGAATAGTTTCAGTAAAAACTTTATTTTCTTTTAAATAATTAGGTTAGCAGCTTTAACACACGTATAATATTTTACCATGAATTTAATTATATTTAAGTAATTACTTTAAAATAATCATTTAATAGGTAGTATTTATAACTATCTTACTTTAAGAAAAAAATACAATTATCCAAAAATTTCAAAATTTATTTTTGAATGATGAATTTTAAGCCAAAGTGATAAAAATTAAATACAGATGAATGCTAAAATCTTAAACTAGCTTATAATGTGTTTGACTACAGCAAAATGTTTCAACAATATATTTCTGTGTAGTTATACATGGAAAATTTTGTTTTCCAGAGATGGGTGAAAATTAAATTTAAAATTTTCAAAAAGTAATATGGAATCTTCAATGGGTTGCTTTAAATAAGAGAAATATATAAAAAATAAAATGAATCAAGCAATTATGGTTCGGAAATCGGAACGCCTTGGAGTAAAAAGTAGTAATTTACAGGACAATGGAAGAATGGATCGCGTGCTGGAGGAAACTTTTCAAAACGCTTACGGCTTCAAATCACTAAATGACTCAATTCTGCTTCGATAAGCTAGGCATTGTTGAAAGAGCTTTGAAGCGAGAAAAAATTCTCAGTAAACAAACAGAAAAAACTGCGCTTTTAGGTGACTACATAGCGCCAATAACTCCTAAGAAAAAAAAATCGATGTGTTAAGAGTTTCATCAAATATAAAATTGCGAGTTGCGGTAAAATTTTGACAGAATTTATTTAAAGAGGACCAGTTTAAAGATTGAAAAGATGTTTCTTATATAATCTATATATACCAAAATACACAGTTTTATACATGTTTTACATTACAAATATCTTAAAATTTAAAAATGAAAGAAATAAAAATTATTTTAAATTAAATCTCAATTAAGAACTCAGTTTCATTGACAAAATTTGTAATAGTTATTACATCTGAAATAGTAAGAGGATTTTTTTAACTTTTCATATGTTCAGAAAATGTATACCTGTTTGATTTTTACTCATGTTAAAAGTATACCTATTTAATTTATTGAATGATAAGCACAGCAGAAAATTATTTTCACTGCTCATTCAAAATATAGATAAAAATTTTATTAAGATTCAGTAAAAACAATACTTAATGAACATTATTTTTACTACCCTAGTTGGCTTTTAATAAGATACATTTTAAAATATATATTTGATAAAATATTATTCTTCTGCATGAGAAGTATCAAATGAACAATAGGTTTTGCTTATTTCTAATCATCATAATTAAATTATGAAAGTTTTAAAAATATTATGTTTCATTATCAATATGTAAATATCATAATTTACTATGAGGCAATTCAGTATAATGTAGTTATATAGAGCTTAGAAGCGAGATGATTTTGTTGGTTGGTAAATAATTGAGAATAAGTATGTAGTGAGGTTACTTGATTCAGGAAGAGATAAAAAAATAACATCATTTGTGTAATCAAGTAGAATAATTAAGATTACTTTGAAATGTCATTGTGGGGAGTAAGTAGTTTCCTTAAAGAATTCAATTCAAATTTACAGCTACTTACTCAAAACTTAATTGAGAATATTATTTTTTGATCTCTACAATATGTAAAATTTAAATAAAAACACGTTTTATAAACATTCTTATAGTAGTTTATTACATTTTATTTCACATAAAAAGCGTGAATGCAATACATTCAATTGACATTTCACAATTTGGAAAAGTTTTAACATTTAATTATTTAACCATCTATTTTTACATGCTTATATTTTTAAAGGATTTTTTCTTATTTAAAAAAAAAAAAAAAAAAAAAAAAAAAAAAAAAAAAAAACTTTAATGTTATCATTTGAATTTTATGGTATTTGTTTCCATAGTATTTTGCAAATAGCTGATATAATTGCTGGATATAATTTCATTTAAATGTGGTGCCACCAACATTTCAGTCCTTTTGGATCTAGTAATCATTTGAATTTAATCCGTTCAGGAAATTTACAGGAATTACAAAGCAATTTAAAAATATATATAATAAAATTTATAAAAAATGAGGTTTACGATTAAAACATCTATTGTAATGAAAAATAAAAGAGCCATTAATTATAGGAATTTTGTAACGTTTTGTACTACAAAAATGAAACTAATAAAGCTCAAAATAAGTTTAAGTCAAAGTTCAATCAAAAAGACATATTTGTATTTTTTTTTAAATTAAGTCATGTAAAGTGTGGTTTATTTTCATGTATTGAAAATTCATAATTTTTAAAGAAAATTTTTTTTCTCAGATTAAATTTAAATTTTTAAATATTTAAACCTTAAAACAGAAATATTCATTTTTAATATGTTATTGATGAATTATACAAATTTCTGTTGCCAAAAATTTATAAATAAATTATAATACTGAAATAACTTCATTCCGATTGTACAAGAAATATACAGGTACGATAAGAATACAGTGCGAAATATAAAGTACGTTAAACAGTAGCTAACCCCTGATATCTGCTACAAGGCCAGTAATTGCAAGTTCTACGATTAAATCAGAACAATTCCGTTACAAAAAGCCGTAAGTCTTTGGTAAAAGCCCTCGTTTGGATTTCGAAGTTGAAATGCAGCTGACTTCTGCTACTTGAGTGTGGTATAGACAAGAGTAAATTTATAAAAAAATAAAAATAGTGATGTTAAATAAATAAATAAATCTCAAAATAGAGCTCTCATGGGGTCATTATGATGAAGAAATTCATGAGATTTTACTTTGCCAAGTACATCTAATGTAAATTCGGTCATAAATCCTCTGATTTAATGGTTATTTTATTCTGTAGCAAGGAAATTTTCGAATCTGAAACTCTAAGCATAAATACTCTGTAAAGAAATGTTTTTTTCTGCATATGTTAAAACTTTCATTCATATGATTAAATCGAATATTTTTTCTATTTCTTTACTATTCACTTTTTCGCTGATTTACACTATTCAATATCAAAAATCCAATAAACTATATTTGATTATTTAAATTAAAAATGAATTTTAACAACCCAATAATAAAATTGAGTATTAATAATAATAAGAAAAAAGTTTATGAAGTTTTTATGAAAACTCATTTTACTTTAAATATGTTATTTACTAAAAATATTGCAAAAGAAAATTTTTCGTATATATTCTAAGAATATAGAAAATGTAAATAAAAAATAAATTTGCTAAAATATTGTATTAATTTTTTTGTGTTTGTTAATTTAAAACATTGATGTCTTTATTTATAAAATATACAAAACACAAAAATAAATAAAAATTATTATTAATACATTTGAAAGTTTTATTTTGGATTAATTAACTAATATTGATTAAAATTCAAAGTTAATACCAATGTGTTGCTATTACAATTTTCATATTCATTGAAAACATGCTGCCTTTAAATTTACGAATTTTTTTCCCCCAATCGCGGGCACTTGGGTGAAATTTTGAAACATTTGAAAGCTTAATCATTTGGTTAAATTTAGATGAATGCATTATTAATTTCTTTTAAATGGAGCATAAATTAATGTATTTTATCCTATAATAAGTCTTTGTGATATGTGTCTTAGGATACAAATTTTTGGTCTAGTTGAGTTTTCTGCTCTGTAATGATCTATTTTTATTCCAAAGTATTGATGATAATTGCCCTACTTAGAGTAAAAGATTTATACATTTAAAATTCACAACTTTAATGACATTTTAAATAATTATTTTTAACTGCTTTTGAGTGAGGATTATAAGCAGACTTTAATTTTTATCTTAAAACATATCTCAAAAATATAATTGTTGTTTTAAATTTTAAATTTTTATTAAATTGATTGCTTTATTTTTACTTATTATTAAATTGATTTATTTCATTTTTGATTAAATTGATTGCAGTCATGTATCATTCAAAACTATTAGTGAGAATTTTTTCAGAGTAGAAACTTTGGCATTAAGTGAGAGCATAGAAATTTACTATTTTAAATAGTAACCGTTACCAATATGTACACTTAATTTTAACTATATTATTTCAGTATTTTATTACAATTATAGTTATCTAAATTTGTGTAAAGGAAATATTGAAACAGGTTAATAATTCAACTTTTTCGCTCATGGTTGATTGTTACATCTTACATGAGATGCATTCATCATGTTACCCATGATTACATAGGCTTCTATATTTTGCGAAAAAGTATAACTAGAATAAATTTTTAATGTAATCATAAATCTTTTATAAGCAGTCTGCACTGTCTTTTTCCTCACAATCTGTATCAACTTTATGATAAATAAAGACTTGGACAGAGATATAAATATACTGTTGAATAATTTGCTATCCTTTCAAGATGGTTGTGCGTCTTAAGAGTATCACTCGAATACCCAAGCCAATTGACGGAGTAATTCTTAAGCAAATCACATCCACTGATAAATAAGCTTACTTGCTATCTTTGCAAAGTCCCGGCTAGACGAGAATGACATGGGGCAAGATAAAGGTGAGAGAAAAATGGCTGAGCGAGTGACACGCGTAATCAAGATTTACAAACTCAGAATTCATAATAGAAATTGAGGCATCAAGGAATAAAAAATTTCTTGCAGCAGCTTTGCTAATGAATACTTTTACTCTCTTAGACTTTTTATATGTCTGTGTAAAACTTGATTCATAAAAAGAAAACTCATCTCCGCATGAAAAGTGTCAAATGAACGATAGGTTTAAGTCACGATTATTGTTAACCTTCATTATTAAAATTAAACAACTTTGTAAGCAATTGTAAGATAGAACTAGAATAAACTGATATTCGTGTTATTAAAATATTTTCTCCTAATGTCATATTTTTCATAGAATTAATTATCCACTCAATAATCTGAAATAATAAAGAATTAATACTAAATTTCTCTATAAAACTAATAATTTAATGTCACCATAACTTGTTTAGAATTGTACTTATTCATAAGCAAACATTTTTGTTTTTGTGGGTATAAATTTCAGTTTATATATATATATATATATATATATATATATATATATATATATATCTGTTTGTGTGTTACAGTAGACGCTCGTTTTTACTAACGCGTTGGGTTCCATAATACTTTTCTTAAAATCGAAAGTTCGTAAAATAGAAATTTGTTGGATATTAAAGCAATATTTTATAAAATTTCCGTTCCTTTATAAATAAAATTGACAATTATGGTATTTCGAGCAGCAATGTACCTCTTTGTTGAAGTTCATAAATTAGTGATTGATTTGCCCCTCAATTCATCATAAATATTACTAGTTTATATTAGTTAAAGTTTCCATTTAATTTCTAAAATGCATAAGGAATCATCCATTTTAAATTGTTCAAGTTTAATAAGTCCCCATACATTTAAATGATTCTCCACAAACTATTTAAAGTTCGTAATGTTTTACTTAAAAATTGTATTTCACAAGCAATATTATTAAGTCAATACATTGTTTATTTGAAAAATTAAGTATGTAATTTTTAATAAAAAGATGATAAAAAGGTCAAACATTTAATTGAAATTGTTAGAATTATGATATTTATTTATTCGCTTTTTTAATAATTCTGATCCAATTCTGATTATTTCTAAAGGATTTATTTAAAAAAAGCAACTATTTGTACAAGCATTTATTTTGCTTTTTGATAAAATTTAACAATTTATTGATAAAAATGTATGAGATTAATAAATTTATTATCTTTTGTTATTTTATGCTTCAGGTAACATAAGCCAAACTCATTTTTTGCAGTTATATTAATCCTCACACAAACTAATGAAACTTCCCATTAAAATAAAATTATATTTTGTTAGAAAATCGAGTGAGGTAATTTATCTTTGAGTTTTTTTTTTTTAACTTGACTTATGATATTTTTATAAAAATTTTAAATGAAATCTGAAATGATATATTTTTTATGATTTATTGATATTTGTTCACAATAAAAAAGTAATTTCAGCTAGAATAATCTCTTACTTTGAAATATCTGTCTCTAACGTCTTTGCATTGCATGATTCAGAAAGAAGTTTAGTGCGGCTGAAATTATTTTAAGGTTTTTTTATTATTTTAAAGTCAATATTTTGAGTGAAATAGAAATATTTCAATTAACATGTTTACCTAGATAAAACATCAAAAAGTTATTGAAAGAAAATCAACGAATATGAGTAAGTCATTAAAATTTGAAGTATTATAAAAAATGAGAAGGGGAAATTTATAACGAACTTAATGCTTAAAGCAACACTCATCAAATTTGTATATTGCCATCAGTTGTCAAGACCAGATGCTATGATGAACGATATTCCTTTATTTTACTCGAAATATTAAGTTAGTAATGACTTTGCTTCAAGAAAGTGACGTCTAGTGTCAACTTCAAAAAATACTAATTGTGAAGTTTGTGAAAGAAGGTATGAATAATTTAAACGTACAACTAAGTTATTAAACACTGAAACAATTTCAGCGACGTTTAGAGTCATAAATAATACTTTAATTGAAAAAAATATATATAAGGTATATGAAGAAAACAGTTTATTCCCTTATTAATTTAATATATTTACATTTTAAAGTCCTAATCAAATAAAAACCACAATATATATGTATGTATATAGTAAAAATTATTATTATATTTTAAGAAATTCTTATTAAAATTAATTACATTAAATATATTTTAATAAGAAGCTTATTATTAAATATAATTCCTTGCTTAAGATTATTAAAGAAAACCAGGCAATTAAAGTTAATGTTTATTTATGCAATTCTTGTGAAGTTCGTTATATCAGATATTTCAACTAAATAAAAATAGTTAATACAATGAATATTTTACATGTAATATAATTATTAAATTTGGAAATGGTTTTGGAGAATAGTCTGTTTAGGGGAATATGGCATTATTTTTCCAACATTTCCTTTGGTTATAGTCATCCATTTGTCATCTTTTTCGTATAAATTTCATTATGAAGATATATATAACTCATTTCAAATTCCGTATCTCCATGCTTATCAATTAAAATTTTCAAGTTCATTTTCACAGCTATACTCGTATATCCCTTTTATTGCGCTTTTTATATAAACATCAGTGCAATGATCTTTTTTAAAATTATCTTTAGTGAAATATAAAATAATGACCTCCAAAATTAATTAAATATTATTCATAATTATAGATTAAAAATATGAAAACCTAGATGAAATTTATCACTAACTGAAAGTGAGAACTATGATATATGCACTGAATGAAAAATTATTTTTAAACTAAAAGAAGTATTCAACGGAATTTAAAATAACGCTATAATTAAGAAAAAGTTAGAGTTAATTAGTATGTAAAGATAAAACTTTTGAAATATAAAATTATTAATTAATCAAAAATACATTGTTAATTATTAAATGCTAGTTTATAAGAACTAAAATTATTTGAAATTGTATGATATGAAATCAAAAAAAAAATTATTTTAAAATATATTGTGATATGATTCAAAATTTTCATAGTTTTATAACGATTTAAGGAAAGTAGTTCATTATTTTGAGAATTTATAAAGATTTCTTATCATACTTCAATAATTAAATTACATAAATGGCGAAGTGTTTTTGGTACTACTTGCTATATTATTTATATACATGAATGAAATGAAATATTCGCAGTATGAAAAGAAATGGGATTACTGTTTTCATTAAATTTAGTGCAATTATTTTTAATTACAGTAATAAAATTCAGGTAATTTTAACTAAATATTAAATAACTTAAATTTTTTATTTTAAAAATAACTATCACTATTTTATCAGAAGCACCGACAAATAAAATTAGAATTCAAAATATTATTAACTACTGAAAAATTTTGTTTATTCAAAATTAAAATAATTTTTTGAACACGAAAATGTCTAAGTGTTTGTCATTAATGGAAAATGCACCTCATGTAACTCACATTTGTAATTAAAATTAGAAAAACAATTTCTTCAAAAAAATTTCTTTAAGTTAGGTTTTATTTGTGTATAACATATTTCAAATTAGAACAGGATTTAACTTGAATTCCACCATTTTTGATGTTGCTCTTTTGCTTCTCACACAGATATTATAATGGAATTTTTTCAGGATTTGCTGGTGTCTGAATTCGTTTTGAATGGTAGGTATGGCAATTGGATATAATCCATGATAAATTTCGGGAATGAATCTTTATTAATAAACTATAGTAAGAAAATTATGGCAACATCATAAATTTAGATAAATAATGTGAACTAAATAATCAAAATTTACAAATGAATTTATTTTGCTACCATTTCCGCAATATTATTTTGTCAAAAAAGTAAACAAAAAAAAAAAAACAAATAAAGTATATTAATTGCTGATTGCCAACACTTCAGTAGAAATTTATATTGTATAAAGCATTTAGAGAGCTTTGAAATATAAACAAGAACGCACCACCCACATTTTGAAGTTGCTCATATTTCATTTTCATACTGAGTTGAGTTTAGTACTGTATATGCGTTGTCTGTAAAATAGTGGAAATATATATTCTACTACCGCACTCACGATGTTTTGATTATCAGTAAAAATTAATGGTTCTTGAAAATAAATTCGGCCTTTATGTCGTGAGATCTTATGACCGCTCCTTAATACGGCCTCTAAGATTAGTTCGATTCTTTCTATCTTAATGCTTTTCTTTTTACTTTTATTTAGCTTATCTTTACAGTTCTATATCCTCCGGGTATTCTTAATAAGATACGTGAAACACACTAAGAATACTCCGAACCACTTATTTCCAAAATATTAACGATATACAGAAAAGCATCAAGAATTCTGATTACTAATATTTAGAGGCATATTGTGATTATTAATATTTAGAAAAATTTATTGATGAAAAGGGCAACTTTTATTCTCAGTCAAAGATAAATGAATTAAAAATAACATGAATTATTGTTAAAAATTTATTATTTTATAATTCCATTGTAATCAATTTTTAGTCAATTAGGGCATACAATAATCTTGTGAACCTTTTAAAAAATAGAACATTTATGAAGAATACAAGTGATTTTTTCTGTTCGTCTGCTCTGACTGTTGGTTATGATTTATTATGTGTATTTATCCAATCATCGAGATTGCTAAGACTTAGAGTTAGTCAAAACGTTTTCATCAATTCCAATTTTAAATAACAAATCGTATACATATTATACTGAATATCATATTTCTTGATAAAAAGATGTAAGAGAAAAAGAAATGCATGATTCTGAATTTTTTTGCAATTATTAACTTTATTTTAAATGACAAATAGACATTTTCTTCATTGTATTTTTAATAACAAAAATGAAAATGAAAATTTTTGTTTTCTAACTATAATTACCTAACATTTTGTAACTGCTTTTAATCTGATTATGTTGGTTCAAAAGTAGCCTATCAATCATTTTAAAGTTTATAAGTTTATATATCATGAGTTTTTCTGCTAAAATTGAATAATTATAAAGATGTTTAATCTTAACGCAGTTATGTTTTTATTGAACATTTTGAGCAGTAAACTGCATTGCACTGTGGTTTAAATCTCCGCCCTGTGACTAAGCCTAACTTAGTCGAGTATCTTGTTGTGAAACCGTTCTCTTCGTGTGATGTTGTTTCGCACAAAGCACAGTAGTGGAACCACTTTAAGAGTTGTTATTTTTTTCTTCTCCCATTTAAGCACGAAATGTGCTTTAAAAGAGAGGAACTTAAGCAAGTGGAAAATATACGGCTAAAAGCTTTTGCGTGAGTGACATAAATAACTCCCAAGTTTAATTTGCAGAAATTTCGGTATGAATTTAAATGCTTTGTATTTTGGTTTTACAATCATTTTTTTTATCATGAATCATATTTTTAACACATATAACTCTCCACATTTTAGTTGATGGGAACAATTTGATCTTAGAATAAAAGTAATTATTAAGTAAAATGGACAAGGAAAGCTTGAAGGAAAAATGTATGATATTTGGCAAATGAGCAATTGGA
>JAPDSC010062697.1:100957-141161 GCA_026290005.1 Latrodectus geometricus | reverse complement strand
ATAGAGAGAGAGAGAGAGAGAGAGAGAGAGAGAGAGAGAGAGAGAGAAAGATAACAGAAATAATATTAAAAAATTTCTCACACATGGAGAGTTAATTTATTTTGATTTAATTACTCCACAAGTATTCATTGGACTGTAACAATGATTTTATCTAGATTTACTCACTGAAATACCTACATTACATGTATTTAACATATGTATATATAATTTTTTGTTTCTAAATATATCAAAAAAGTAAACTTCAGCAAGCATAATACTTTTTTATCTTAAGTGAATTTGCATTATTTAACGGAACTAAGCAACGTAATTCATATGTGACATATTATAACTCTAAATAAGATAGGATAAATTTATAATCTAAAAAGAATAGAATTGTAAGAAAAATTTTCATTTCTATATTTTCTAAGTGTTCGAGTTACAATAAGATTTAACAAATTGTAGGAACATAATATGTATAAATATGTATATAGCAATATTATAAACTTTGATTATTTTAATTTAGTTTGCAATAAAATTTTTTGATAATAACAAACAGTTTTTACAAAAATTATTTATAAAACTTATCATCAAAATAAAAAAAGTATATAAAAAACTAAAATAGTAATGTACTGAATTTGCAAAATGTCGTGAGCCTTTATGATAAATGTCATCACTGCTTTTCAATTAAGACTAAATTAAAAACATTTCAAATAATCATACTTGCCATGAAATATTATGAATTTTTTTCTGAAAAAATAGAAAAGTTTTTAAATTCAATTTGAAAGCTATAAAATTTACCAATTACAGTTATTTTTTATTATGCATGTCCTAAAAATATAAGAGCTAAAAATGTCCTCATAATATCAAGTAGCTGAATAAGCGAGTATTCATATAAAAAATATAAAAATAAATGGGCTGAATTTTCTTATATGTAAAAGTAAAATTCATAAATCACTTCTATATAATTGTTTGTTATTCTTATTCTTCTCTTATTATCTCAGATTCAATTTAAGGCATATTTCCTTAGTTCAAAAATTTTTATATTTTTAAACAAAATGTATAATTTATTAAATTCTGAATAATTATATTTTAAAATAAGCAATAGTTTCGTATAAATTAAAAGAAGAAAAAAAAAGAGTTATAGAAAGGAAATTATGAATTTATATCTATTTTGAATCTCTTATTTAAATTCGTTCCATTCATATAATATTATAAGTATTACTGACTACACTATTCATAATTTTTCTAATGCATTATGAATGTAATTCATCTTGTTTAAGATCTCATTTGTTCTTTCGCTTAGTACATATATGTTTACTTAATGTAAATATCTTATAAGTCAATGTGCAACATATTTATACGCAAAATATAATTATCTTATAGTTCGTTCAAACGATAGATTACTTATGACAAATATAAATGATTGAAGGTATGAATTATAATTAATTCACTTCAAATCATTTTTACATTTATCGCTTAAGAGAGGACTTATTATGAACAGTGAGAATATTACACACAGAAGAAACCTTGAAAACTCAAAAACACACAAACTGATAGAAATACATGAGGAGCACAACATCTACAACATTTAGCTTTCTGAAATTGTATCTGGGATTGAACCTAAGACATTCTATCTGAAAAATCGTGATTTTATGTCAAGACCATTGGGAGTCGAAATAAATATTACTGCATATTTTCCAAATATTCAGTAGATTAATTAAAAAATGAGTTATTCCTATTTAGAATGAGTTATTCCTTTTAACAATGCCTTATTAGAAATATTTTTTCGCCACATGCATATTTTATAAGCCATTTAGTTGCAAGTAAGGTAAAATCTTTTGAATAAATATTCAATATTAATTTTTAAGTAACTACAAAATTACTTGAGCTTTGTAGTTTAATTTATTGTACTATTTCATTTTTAATTTATTCTTTACAGAATATTTAGTCATATTGTAAAATACAAACACAAATTAAATTGTATTATGGTTGTTTGAGTAATCGAATTTCGTAGAAAGAAAGCATGTTATTTTTTAACAATTTTAAAAAAATTAAACTAATTTGCAATCAACAGTATTTTAAGAAAAATGTTTATTAAATTATTAAGCGAAAATTTCGTATAAGTGAAATCAAGCTTCAGCAATAAATAAGTTATATCTATAAAAAAATAAAAAGTATATACCTATCACAAAAATAAAAGTGTCATGTTCAGGTTACTGAGACAAATTAAAAAAATCTGAGTATACTCACAATCACTTATATACATATTTTAGTCTTTACAATTTTTATCATACATAAAGATTCCCATACCTGAAAATAAAAAAGTTGCATTAGTTTGATGATAAAAATATACAAAATTTACATATGCATACTATTTACATGCATAGAAAAATATAAGTGGGAAAATATATATAAATATATATATGTGTGTGTTTATGTATGTATGTATATAAAGCTTATAGTTTATTTTAAAAGAAAATTTATTCTATTTGATGATTGAGTAGAATTTTGTATAAAATCCTATGAAATATTAAAACTTTATATTTTTTACTAATATATTTAGTTTGTTCTTCATAAACAATTTTTGAAATATCAATAATTTTCAACGAGTTGAATCAGTGACTTTTAATATTTCCAAGTAGACGAATTCAACACTTGAAATTTTATGGATCGTGGGATTAAACATGTTTCCAGTCTATTTGAATATTTTCTAAATTGAGAAGCATTTGAGACTCTGCGACCACAACTGTAAGAAATAATCATTAAATATACAGCACCACTAGCGAAGAACAGATGGCACCAACCTTTGCTAAGTTAGAAGAGCTTACGTCTACATCTGGGATTTATAAAGAGCATCTGGAACTTTGGTATGGTATTTCGTTTTAGACTACAAGAGAAACGTAATTTACTGTTTGCGTCTGTCAAAAGTGCATTTGGTATACGGAGTACTTTACTCTACAGTGAGGGAAAATATGTTTCCCACCAACTTTATTTCTCATTCTATATATATATTTTCTAAGCCCTCATTGTGTAGAAATGCATGTTCAATTTTCCTTTTCCAATGCAGTTTCCTTGGTAACGAAGATACCTGTAGCAAATTTTGAGTTATATTTTCCCTTGGAAAGTTTCACGAATACTTCCAAGAATTTCACAATGCAATGGTATCGAGTTATTTTCATTTTCAAAAATTAATATTTATTAAAACTACTTGGGAGCTAAGAATTTTTTTAAATAAAAGAATTTTTTTTATTTCATGAATAATTTTACCTGTGTCTATTAAGATGTAATAAACACAAATCAATATTTATATCATATCAAGATTATGTATAAATATTTTAGGAATAACTTTTATTTCAGCATAAATTCAGTTAGTATAACTCTGCCGTTGATGGATTCTTGGCTATATCTGGTACTACATGAAACTGAACGTTCATAAAAAGTAATATTCAAAGAAAAATGCTAGGATGTATAGATTAAACTTTCGTAGGTTTCTATTGATATTCGTATAAATTTATTAATTGATGTAAGTTCATTTATTTGATTACATTAAATTTATAACGGCAATATTATTAAAATATAAGACTCAAAAGAAGAGACTGATAAAATTAAGTAAAATTTCAGTTTATTTTAAAATTAAGAGAGTGACATTAATTTTGTTATTCAAGAGTGTTTATTTTTTGTGTTTATATAATAAAAATACAGCATTAAATTGCTTTTATTTGATGAATAATACTACAGTTTTAATATGCAAGCATATGATAAAAAAAATGAAAGTTTTACACACTCATATGTATATTATATATGTATAAATCTATGTGTATGTGTTTATGTGTGTGTGCGTATATGGTTGTAATACTGTATTTAAATTAACTGAAATATTTCAATAAATTCTTTTCAGTGATATGTAATACATTTAATACTGTACTAAGTTCATTAATAAAACGCCGTTTATCCACAACATGAATTAAACTGTAAGCCTCAAACTCTTTTATTGTGAGAAAATTCTTCATTTTCTTTCTGCATACCGGGTAATTTCATAGAATCTTTATTTGGTACACTCAATCCGAAATAACTTGC
Organism: Latrodectus geometricus; assembly: GCA_026290005.1. Classification (NCBI taxonomy): domain Eukaryota; kingdom Metazoa; phylum Arthropoda; class Arachnida; order Araneae; family Theridiidae; genus Latrodectus; species Latrodectus geometricus. The sequence continues at coordinate 137,105 of JAPDSC010062697.1, read as the reverse complement.
AGACCACACCTAACATGGTGATTTACACATACATGCTTAAGAGATGGACTAATTTTTTAAATTAAACTTTTTTTTTTTGCAAATTATCTAAGCATTATATTTCTTTTAATTCGACTACACATAGCTTCTGCATTATCTTGTAAATTATTTCGTTAAAAGAAATATAATATAAAAACATGCATATTTGTATAATATTAAGCAACTTATTTTTAAATATTTAATACATTTTTATTTCTTGTGTTCTAGTTTTTCAACATTTTTATTTTTCTAAATTACTAAGCAAATTTCACCAAATTCAAATATGGTTGCTTTAATTTACAAAGTTGTTCAGATAATGTTATCTTAATTGCAAATGGATGTGATGTAACAATTCTAAATTTAAATAAAAAATGATTTTTGATTCAGTTCAGATGAAAATATAATTATCTTTTTACAAAAAAGATCTTCTATAAGAAATTACTCCAGTTCAAAACATCTTTAGTTGGATACTATTAATATTTCTAGTGTTAACTCAGCAGATTACTTTCTAAAGTGTTCATCAGATATCATATATCTTTATCCTAAAGAATACAATTCATGATATTGATAATTATAAGGAATTTTAATTCAACACTTAAATTTGTAATATTAGTTTTAGGAAATAAAACATTAGTTGACGCATATCTTTATAATGTATAGATATGTTATAGTAATTTCTTCATTTTTTTCACTTTGCATTAAATTACTTACAAGTAAAATCATGACTAGGTATTGCTAAAATAAAAATACCATAATTTGGTTTTATAAATATCAAAGTAAATAAAGTATTAAATCGAAGAAAATTTTAAACATCTTTCATTTAAAAAAAAAACATAAATTTACGATTATTATTATTTTAATTCATTTTCAGTTAACCTTAGATTTTTTAAACATAAAATGCATCTAAAATTTTGCAAAAAAAAAAAAAAAAATACTTGTTGTTACACAATATTTAAATTTTTCATAATTAATTTTTTTTTAAATATGAGGATTCATTAATACTAAACCTAAAATAATTAAATAAAAAAGGAAGTAATTTATTTTTATATTCGCATTTGTTTTAAATAAGGCACATGTAACAGCAATCATATTTAAATCTTCATGATGTGTCAAAATCCTCTTTAAACAAATTATCAATTCATTAAATAATTATTTTAATTACTTTTGCTAATAAATAGATAATTTATTTATTAAGTAATTATTTATGCACAATTTGATGTTTGAAAGTTCATTATTTAATTGTAGAATGTATTTGAATTTCTTAAGTCAAATATATTCGATTCTTCAAATTTCTTAAGTCAAGTAAATATTAGTGATTTTATCAATTAAAATTGCATCATTAGTTTATTCGTCTTTTAAATATAATGCATGTCTTTGAACAAATTGTATCTTTAATAAAAATCCTTTTGCTAAATGCAAACTTATTGAAATCAAAGAGAAAATATTTAAATTAATTTATGCATTTGTTTCATTAAAATGTAATTCTTCCTTTATTTCAAGTGTGTCTTACCTATTATTTCACAGTATTAAAATAAGAATGTGACAAATACTCTGGAAGTTTCCTTCAAAACGACGGTAATTATATTACTTTGCAAATCTCTTTAGCTTCTTAAGCTGAATAATTACTACCAGACGGTAGTACCTGATCTTTGTTTCAAATTTTGTTCAATACATCTCTCAGAAATAATCTGATTACCATTAGACGAGAAGTACTTCGAATGGCTACTTAAATTTTCTAAAAGAGTCCAGTCGAAAGAAAGACCAGAGAAGGCAACTGTTGCATCTGAGAATAGAAACTTGGAAATTGGCAAGATCAAAAGTAATCGAATAACATTATAGGCAGAAAGTAATTATCTTGGATGAATTCCTCTCAATCTTTCAGCTTATGAGCAGTCCACTTCTGCCACCCATAGGTTCAGCTCTTTTAGGCTTTGAATAAGGGGAGATCTGTTTGCTTTCCATCTCTATAAGCGTACAAATCCGTAATTATACGATTTCCCGGGAGTGTTGCACGTAGCTCGGTTTCCATGTTTTCGTGCCAATTACCATTTGGGCGTAACAAAATTATTATTCTGAGAGCTAATTCTGTACCTTTCTTCCGAATTCCTCTGTTATTGCGCTGTGGGATATGGTTGAAGGAGTTAGATTCCTAGTATTTATTATCACGGAAGATGCATGTCAAATATGGAATTAGAATTAGCAAACCTTACTAATTACGGAATCAGTTCGCTTGTGACTTCCAATTACAATGAAAGTGAAGTTTAGCGCAAGAATTTGCAATCTAGTTAAGTCACAGTCTACGCCCCATTTTAAATTAATTCTTTCTAATGTTTCGATGATGAATAATAAAGATTTAAAAGTTGTTTCAAGCTAATTAAATAAATTCATTTTAAATTGTAATTAATCAAAATGAATTTTTGACTATTTGTTAAACAACGGATATTTTACTTATTGTAAATATGTGCTAATTATGATGCACAATCAGCACGTCATTAGCATTTATACATAGTTAACATATAATCATAAATTTTGTACTTTTAAAAATGTTATTTTACTCCATGATTTTTCATGCCACTAGATATCATATTCTTATTTTTGTCCGCGTTTTAGAAGAGAAACAATATCAGAAGAATTTAGTTCTTATGAACTTGGTTCTATAACTTAAAAAAAATATTAAACTTCTTTACGCTTTCTTGATGCAAAAAAGCACAATTTCTGTTGGATAATAACTGTTTCATATAAATGTTTACTCATCTATATACTTTTCAAAAATAATTTTCGTTGTAATTTCGTTTGATAGTTATCATAAAAAGTAAGATTATTTCAGTTTTTCTTATATTAAATAGATGTTAGATTTTTTTCTTTTGTCAATCTTTATAAAATTTGAAGTATATCGTAACATTTTTCAAAGAACTTAGTCATAGATATTTTTTATATAAACAAAAATACACTTTAAATCTAATTAGGATTTTATTAGTTCAAAGTTCCAAACGTCCTTCTTGTATGAGAGACATAAAAGGCTGTCACAAATTATACCTATGAAACAAATTATTTCTTCTTCACAAATTATTTCTTTGAAATATTATTTTATTTTATAGGAATATTTAATATTGTGCAGATAATTTATTAATTTAAATATTTATAATTGTTTTTGAAAAAAGGGGAATCACATCAAGAGACATCAGATGTATTTTTTTTTCTTGAATCAAAATAACTGACTCTAACTACTTAGAAATATAAGTTACAAATATGAATAATATTTGTCAATATTACTTCAGTTTTAATTTTTTTTTCTGTGAAGAATTCAATAACTTAAAGATAAAAGCTTATTTCATTTGAAAGCTTTTTTATACATGACCTAAAGTATCATTTATAAAATAGAGAACATAAATTGTTCTTCTATTAAAACTATGGTATAAGTTGATTGAATTTAAAATAATTTTATTATTTTGTTTTTATAAATTGAGGACGTAATCCAAAAAAGTCCCATTTAGTTTTCTTGAGGCACTTGTGCATACAGTTTTTAAAATATATCGACATATATTTTCATTGGAAATTACATATGTAGAATTTATTTAATATTTTACTGTCGCATAATTTTTCTACTTTCAATGTCGTAGTTTTTCATTCATTTAAAAGCCTTAACTTAGTTTTAAGTGGAAGCCATGTGTGTTATTCTCCAATGGAACTACCACAAAATAGAGAAGAACCCATAATAAAACTTTTCTAGGGAATAACGATAAAATGATTGAACTAAATCTATCTGGTCTTAGACTTGCAAACTATACGAAAGCAATTTAGGCAAAATCACATTTTATTTTATTGAAGCAAAACAGCTTATATATGAACGCTCTTGAATGTGGTTTCGTCTTGTGGATAATTCCACTGTATTCTATGGGTATCTAGATAAAAATGGAGAGCGAAGCCTGGTCCAATATTTCATTGGGAAAGAAATAAAAAATAGCGTTTAACCATAAAGGCAAATTAAAAGACATTGATATGCACAAAAAGAAGACAAGATGAGAAACAAAACGAGTTTTTTTTATTCTTCCTTCTTTATTGTAGACAGAACGTTGGAGATATGGGTAATCAGTTTCTTCTCCAATTCGTATTCAGATCTATAAAACATTCACGTGTTACAAAAAGACTAGGGAAAAGAGAGACCCCCCTATTATTTGAATTTCCAGCGATATGAATTATTCAGTAGTAGTGGCTGACTGAGTTTTGGGTGTAGAGGCATTTTACCAGTTTTTACTTCCGATTATATCAACATGACTATACCTGATAAATTTCCGGGTATAATCGATTCCTTAGAATATACCGTAGAACGGAACATACTTGAAGCTTCAGAATGTTTGAACCTAATGTAAATTTTACAGATATGTGCAAATTGATGCCGGCAATTAAAGTGGGTTTCACCGTTCTATTTTTTCCTCTTTTGGAAAAAAATGTTAAGTAAATACAGCCACAGAAGATTTAAATGTAAAACATTGTATGTAAATATAGAATAAAGATTTCATATTTACATACATATTTACTTTATGTTATGTAAATTGAAAATAAGCATTAGGATTGGTAGTGGAGGAAATAACTGCATGGAAGTCTGTAAATATGTGAGAATTTTTGACTTTACGAATAATATTTCAAAACAAAGAATAAATAAAAATATAATATTACAAAATAACAAAAAAATTTGATTTAAAAATAAAGTGAAATATTTTCAAAGCTGTCTGACACAAAAATACTAAATAAAACTCTAATTATTTTTTATTATTACTTTTTAAAAGAGTGGAAATTAGATGAATATTTAATAAAACTAATATATTAAGTGTTTAAGATAAATTTATTCATTGAAGAGAAATTTTGCATTACGCAAATTTATTGCCTACCAAAAAAACCGTGATGAATTCATTTTTTAAATAAAAATTATAGTCTATGTTTGTAATATTATGTAAAATTAATTTAAAGATATTATTGGCTATTACGATTTTAAATAATACAATAGAATTAATTCAGTTAAATTATATAACCTGCATTTAAAGTTAGTTACACACTGAATAATCATTTCAATGAAACCAAAGTGAAAACAGATGAAATAAAATTTAAGTTAATGTGTTCAAGAAAATAATACTCGACAATTTTCACAAATAACTTTTGCAATTAGGTTTAATTTTGTTATGAGTTTGATATTTCAGTGATAAAACGCAAACTGAAGTTGAAAAGTTAGTTTCATACCTTGCTATAATTATTTAACATGAATCTTGGTTTTTGAAAGTGCATAATAATTTATAATATTTTTAACAAACACACTTATATTAATGATTAAGGTAGGATTTCATATATGAAATAAAGACGGATGTATGAAATCCTACCTTTAGTTCAAACAAAATATTTTTTTATTGCAAAATAGCTGTTAATTTGAATTATTAGAATTAAAGTGTTTTCATTAGAAACTAAGTTAAAATGTTTTTATAAATTGCAAATTAAGCACAAAGATTTTAGATCCATGTTATATCATATTATCGCATAGCATTATGTGTGTTATAATATTTTTTAAAATTACAAAATACCGTATTTACTTTCGAAATTTATTTTCACGTAAAATAACCTTTCAGATAAAAAATGTTTTAAAATAAATGAATACATAATAAATTATAGACATAAAAACTACCATCAAATTATTTTGATGTTAAATTATCTTGTTCAGTGCAATGCAGAATGAAATGGAAATATATGTTCCACGTAATTAAAGAAAAGACCAACTCTGCAAGTAATTAAAATTTACAAATTGTACGGGAAAAGTAATTCCACTGCAATTTTCTAACAAAGCTTGAAAATTGCGGTGAAATTCTACATTCCTTTCTACTCAAAAAGAAAACATCTAATAAAACAAATAATGTCTAAAGTTTAATTTGATGTAAAATACTATTTTCTCATATCAATTAAATGTTAGATGACAAAATAAACTGTAGTTTAAAAAATATTTTTTTAAATAAACTCTTAAAATGTTTTGATTAAATATTATTAATAACAAGGAAATAACAAAATTAAAGTACAAAAAATGTCACTGATTTTCTTAAATTATATGGGAGACTAGACATTGAGTAAATTAATTCTTGGAGTATTTTTATACAAATAATATCATAAATATTAAGACACAATTTTTAACTTAATAAAAATTTCATCAAAAAAGACGAGAGAGAGAAGGGGAGATACACCCTTTACTATTATCATTCCTTAAAAATTTAGGTAAATAAAAAATTCCAAATAACACTTAATTACAAAGTTTAATGGTTGATATTAAAAATTGCAAATTATAGTTTTACTATTCTCAGAAAAATTTTATTGCTTATTTTTAAATACAAGGATGCATTTCTATTAAAATTTAAATTATTAGCTCCAAAGATTTCTATTTTTTTTTTTAACTATTTTCAACAACTTTTTTGATAAGAAACTTTTCTTGTCAGGTGTAAAGAGTATTTGTTATTAAAATTATGATAAATACAATGAAACTTACAATAAAAACACATCTAGTTTTTTTTTTTTTTTTTTTTTTTAATTTTCTAAAAGTTTTAAATTACAAGCTGTAATCAATATAATAATCAGAAATACAATGTAACTTAGAACAGAAAGCAACTGAATTTTTAGACCTTTAATTGGAACTCGAATTATTTAAGTCCTGAAGAATTCTTGAAACCTCAAAATGGCAGAAGCAAACCAGAAAATCTAATTTTAGCTCAATATTATGTTTTTTTAATGAATGTAAATATTCAACAGTTCACTGAATGAAAAATAAGTATAAGGAAAGTTTTCAAAATATAATATAAATTCCTTAAAATGATATGTGGACACAGAATAATGGACATTCTAACAGATAAACGTATAGTAAAACTGTTTTGAAAATTTACCATGAATTATTTTGGAGGACTTTTCGTAAGCAATGAGCAGCACTATCTTGAATTCATTTCAAAAGAGGAAACTCAGAAAATTCTTATACCCGGATTTCCGATATGTGAGCATACAAAAGCAGGAATTTAACACTCTACTTGCATTGTTAAACAGTAACTGCGTGTGGAATCAAACAAATCCGGCGGAAATCTGACGGCAAGGGAAAGTGTATTCAATTATGACTAAGAAAATGAGAAAAATGTTGATAAGAAGTGTTTTATTTGTATGCCTAAAATATTCTGATAGTTGAATTTCGTCGACACGTTTTAGCCGATGTAATTACTGATATATTTATAATGTTACTGATATATTTTCTTCAATTCGTTCTTCTACGAAACAGTCCACATTGTATCTTTGTTCAGTGATGTTTATGAAGAGAGATTGTATTAAACTAATATTCTTTATAAGGCCCATTTTAAATTAAAATGAGAGATTTATTTGAAGATTTTATTTAATGAGCTTTACACACACTTGTTATAATTATTCTACTGGGACATGTTTAAAACGAAAAATTCTTGAAGGTAGAGAATAAAAATTTTGAAGCAAAATGTATAACTACGTTATCAATAAAAGATTTAAAAAAACCAAATCTGAAATTATAAGTCAACATTTATCTTTGCGTAGCTTGATTCTTTTACCGGAACTTGACTTCAATGATTACAAGATTAAATTTAATATATATTTTGGTTTAAATTGTATAATTAAATGACATTATTAATATTTTAATTGAAATGTATAAATAATCATTTAAATTAAAAATATAATTTATATAATCATAATTAAACACAATTTCTAATTAAAACTACAAATAACAGATATTTTTATAAATGAGTGAATAATTTTAATTTCTTTTATCAGGGCCAATATTTCCTCGTTAATTCTCCTAGTAAAAATCTCGTTTATTTTAATTCTACTGGGACTAGTTAAAAAAATATTCCAGGGAAATATCAGGTATTTTAGCACGAGCTTTTTCCTTTAACTTAAATATTTATTCAAAATATCTGTGGGTCAGCTCTGGTAAACTTTAACAGTTAGTTAAATGTTCCATAATCAATTTTCCGATGGAAAAATTCCATGTAGTTCAATTGAGCTCATTTGACTACAGTTAGCAAAAATTTGATGAAACTAGGTGAATTAAAATAAATAACATTTACAATAACTTTTCTTTCATCTTCAATATCATTTCCATCTTTTTAACAATTCTAAACTAATTTTTATAAGAGTTTTTCCCTATTTTTTTCTCAGCTTTAAAAATTTTGATTTAGCTTTTATCTCAAATTTAATATCAATTAAGAATTTCTTATTACAAATATGTGCTGTCTTCAATTTTGCTTTCTGTATTTTTCACTAACACCAAAAAATACTTTTCTGCTTTTTTAACATTTTAAGCTTTATTGCAAGATAAGAGGATTTTTTAGCTTATTTATCTGCAACCATTCTATTACGAATTTATGTATTTTTCTTAGGTAAGGATTAAAAACATTAAATGCTGGATTTTAAAGTTGAAGTTTTCAATACTAATAAGTTTATAATTTAAATTGAATTTATTCAAATTTATAATCGCACATTAAATGTAATCTTTACTTTTAAAATTTTATTCTCAAAATACTCTAAAAATTTTCGAAGTGTCAAAAAAAGAAAAAAACTTCCAGCGTTGACATTGTGTTCATCTGACAAATCCCAAATCTTCTGAAAATACCTTAGAAATGGCTCTAGGAATGGTGAGTTTAGACTAAAAATTGGCTTTCTCTTCACTCATAAAAAGGAAAGAAAAAGTTTCAATTTCGAATGTTTGCGTGCGAGTTTGATCTCGTTTCGACCAGTCGAGAGTCTTGCTTTGACTATTCTTCTTTCTTTTTTTTTTTTTTTTTTCAATTCACTTTGTAGAAATTTCTCCGTCTGAGGCAAAACGAAAAAAAGGAATATTAATAAAAAATAAAAATTGGGCGAGAAAAGAAAAATAAAAGAAGTCATCTTTTCTACTATTCTAGTGCTCCTCAGCTCTGAGAAATGTAATCAGACGCCGTACGGAATCTTTGAGGGAGGCAGTCAGGGCATGTTTATATTTCTCTGGTACCCCCTCAGTTAATACTAGGCACTAGTTCATGCATTTTTCATTTATTCATTTTAGACTTAATACAATATTCATGTTTTTTTACGTACATCGACATAAGTTGGAAGATTATTCGCTGCAGAGGTAAACTTTCGCATTAAATAAGAAAAGAACTTTGAAGGAGAAAATTTGAAATCGTACCTTCGAGCTAGATCTATTTGTACCCAGCCGTAACTTCATCAAATTTTTCAAATGTACTGTGACTTTCGGAAATGCAATGCCCCTTGTAACAGATAAAATTATCGCAATGACTAAAATGTGAGAAAAATTAACTAGAAAAGAGAGCAATTCTATTTATTGCTACATTTTTTCCTTTCTTATGTTAGTATAAACATTTTACCTTTCCTTTAACTTAATTGTAAAATTTCATCGACATAATTTTCTGTAAAAACATAGATTTGAACGTTATATTCATTATAGAATATCAATCAAATTAATTTTCCGAAATTGTCATTCAAAATCATTTAGGAAATAAAAATATTTTCTCCCCAAAGAGAGAATTTATACTGTAAGATAAATTTTACTGTTCACTTACATAACAAATAGACTATTGCAAATAGCCTGAGAGAGAACTCTGTGTAAGCATCTAGAAACTTAAATTTCATACACGCTAGGGAAAAGTGGCATATGAATTTGGATCTTAATGTCATTCCATCAAAATTAAAATATAGGCTCACAGCTAATTGAAAAGAAAAATGCTATTTTTATTAGTTCATTATAACACGAAATTCTTTTGCTGGTATGTTATGCATATATTAAAAATATTTTGTTTTAAATTATTTTATTTTTTAAATAACAGAGAGAGTTTTTTAATATCATATAGAGTATGTAATATATTTAATTTTCAAATATGAGAGATCATCTACATTTAATTTAATGATGCAGATTATCTTACTGTAATTTGTAATCTCGAATAATCATTTTGTAGTTTATATCTAAACGTTGTAAATTTTCCTTTATTGACAATATTATTGTTTATTAAATTTAATTATATAGTTTTTAAGTATACATAAAAATTGTTTTTATTCACTGCTAATTTATAAAATATTTTTAAAACAAAAATAAACACTCAGAATTTATGGTTTTCGCAATAATGATTGCTTGGTTATATTCTCATACATGGGAATATTTTGTATAAAAATGAAATATTCTTAAACTAATATATCTTTAAGTGAGCATATTTACATATGAAAAAAATATATATATGCTTAGCCATTATTTATGTATCTTATACGGATTTCTCTTTTTGTACTCTTTGGAGAATCTTATTTTTTTTTAAATTTACTTAAATTATAATTCAAAAGTAAAATTAAAATCGTCATAAATATTTATTTATAGGTTATCACATTAAATTATACTACATTTTAAATATCTCATTAATTAAAAAAAACCCTCTTAATTTCCTTAGAAATGTGATGACTTTTAAAAATGAATTAAATTGTAACATTAATATATATATCATCAAACTAATTTATAAATAATCGTAATTACTTAAATAACATTAAAAATGATATATGGTTAATTGTACATTTTATTTTAAATTTGATAATTATTAATTTCATTAATTGGAATGATTGTTTTGCATCTATTAATGCATGCATATTAAATTATCCTACTCAAAATCAATATATCATAAGCCATTCTAGCTCACAATTGTATTTCAGGCGTGAAATGGGAAGAGCAGGATGAACATAATATTCTTTTCCACATTAACTTTTCATAATGTCATCAGCGAATAGCCGCTGGACTAATCAGAATGTTCTTAGCAACCCAAACCGCGCAGCAAGCTGGTTGTTTCACTTACAAAATTGATACAGATTCTCTTCTAATAGGTAATGATTTTTCTGGTTTTCCATAGCATTACAGAGCTTGAGAAATTCTACCTCCACCTACTGTCGCATCAAATCGGTTGATATAGATGACCGTAATATATTTATGTCAGGATTTCCAGCCAAAGACCTATAATTATTTCTAGGCGGTGGAACAGGTAGTTAGAAGAAGAGGAAAAATGTCTGTATATACACATATGTATAGCGAGAGAAAGATAGAGAACTGAAAAAGATACTCTTATATTTTTTCAGTTCTCTAACTGCGAGAGTAATACATTTAGTTGATTATTTTCAAATTATTATTCTTCATGAAGGATTAAAATTATAAGAATAAGGTTGTGAGTGATTATAACATATAAATCAAAATATTTGATTGCTTCTTGCATTATATCTTAATTATTGACTGCCGGGATTTTTATTGCGCCATAATTGATTTAAAGTAAAACGAGTTATGCAGATTATTTGTTTTAAGTTTTTACTAAAGTTATTATTCAACGCATTGAAAGTTTTTAGAATTAATTTTTATAAAAAAATTGTGATAAAAAATTTTAAATATATAAGGCTCCTTCATAAGGTGTTGGATATTTATATGCCTTCTGCAATTTTTTACGGTTGTATATATTTTTTATGAGTATTTGTTTTTTCAGGAATCTACTAGTTTAAATTTATTATAAGCCTTATTTTTTAAAACTTTCACTGATACAAAAATAGTTATTTTTTTAAACATCTTTTTTATGGAATAAAAAGAATTGCAAAATAAAAAATAAAAATAAATGCAAAAAGTTTCTATTATTTTGAGGAAATATTTAAATATGTTGCACGAACTTAGAAAAATATTTCAAATTCATGAAAATTATATTTAACTTTTGAGTTTATTATTTTTGTTGCATTTTATTTTGTTATTTTCATATCATCACTTCTTACCTAGTTGTAATTTTGGTACAGCATATGAGAAATTTCGTAATATTATGATATCATGGCTATCACCCATCTATATTATAATCATTATAATTTGTAAGGATATGTTTTTGAAACTTTGAAACATATCTTTACAAATTATAATCATTGAACCTAATACAAAAGTTATGTTTAACATTACTTTTGTATTAGGTTCAATGATAATATGCACATAATGGATTCATTTATATTAATGTCCTTTTATATTATTTAAAAAAGAAATTATAGCTTATTTTTATTTAAACATTTGTTATTGAAGCATTTTATCATTAAGTAAAGCATATTTATTTAAAATAATTAAATCAGTTTCTCTATAATCAAATAAATGTATTTGAAAACACTTAATTGAGTAATAAGTATAAAACTATCCAAACAATTTGTTCGATGGCTTTAAGTATCAAATACAGTTTTGTGTCAGTTATTCTAACAAGAAAGAATTTTTATTAATTTTAGAAGAATGTGATCATTAATTTGATCACATTATATTTTTATTGGTGAACATTGGTTTTTAACCAGATACTTTAGGTTTATATATCATGTATTAATTGATTCTTAAAGACAAAAATATTTAAAAGAGGTATTTATTAAACATAATTCAATATTATAAACACTTTATTTTTTATTCATAGTTCAAATATTTTTTTTCTTTCTATGTAGTTTATCTAGCTGAATACTGTTGCAGTTACAATAACCTAATAACTATAGCAACAAATGTTTTACTTTTCTTCCGTTGAAAATGGTTTCTTTATTAGTTCTAACAAATTGTTATATTTACACCTGTCAAGTGGATATTCCTTAAATTCGTTTAATCTTTAAAATTCTTTGAACGTTGGAAGTTAGAAAAATGCTATAAATTTCCCTCTAGCATTACAAAAAAATCTATTTTTTCTCAATGATAAATTTAGACTGCCACATTTTATCAGTTTTAATTTTTTTCACAATTATATTCTACTTTAAGGGATATATATTCTGAAAATTCTGATGAGATATCAATGCTGTTTAGATTTAATTTATTTCCTTTTTAAGCAATATAGAAATAAAGTAATAAAATTTCTTTCAAATGTTTTAGAAATACAAATATAATGGCTCTGTGATAACTGCCTGAATTATTGTTGTGAAACACAATAATATATAATTGTATAGTAAAATATTACCAGAAATCTTTAAACTGATTAATTAAAGCATAAAAATTATGACATATTTTTCTGTGAAAAAAGTGGTTTTCAAAATAATCCATTTTTCATTTTATTTGCTGAAAAAAAATATTTATGAGTATTTTAGATATAACTGCAACACAGAATAATTTTCTGTTAAATTGCTATTCATTTCTCAAACAAATTTTTAAAGTATTCCTTACTCATTTTGAAAAACGTGAGTGATTTCAATAAATAAAGTCAAGCGTAATCGGTCGGATACCTGTCAGTTGAACAATAATGATTTATTACCATTGATTCACTTAAAATATTTTATTCTATAGTTTACTTAAATATATTTATCTTAACATAGATTACAAAGAGATTGTAAAAATAAGAAAATGATATTTAAAGATAATTTAACTTCGAATTTCAAAAACAGGTTTCTAGCATTTCTTTTTACTTTGTACTTCCTGTACTTCCTCTCTTTTATTTTTAGAAAAAGAAATCAAAATAAACTTCAAAGTTTCATGTAGCTCAAAATACAAAATAAAAATAATAAAAATGGTAATGTGCTATGGGTGAGATTGATTATTGATAAACGTTTATTAAATTCCATAAGCAAACTATTTGATTTCCGTAATCATTACTTCCAAAGATTTTTCCAGTGCAAATACTTTAAACGGAATTCCTTCCGTCAACGTGGAGTTTATAAGAAAATTGCCAGACAAAATAAAATAAGATGAATAAACATTGAGCTATCAAATAGCTTTTTTTGTTAAACAGATGAGAAATTTAGTCTTGGAATCTTTGAAAAATAAAATCATTTTATTTTGGGATCAATATTCTGGGATTGTTCGAGCTCATTTTAAAATGACTAAGGAAATAGTTTGCTAGAAAGTCCAGAACCTCTGACGTCACACATCCGGAAAGCAATATCCTTCGCCTCGAGTCACAGTTAACTTTAATTTACGTCTTCCCCGCATAAATGTCATGTCCTTACATCATCCCGGAGGACAATGTCGATGATTCTTACCTCAGGAGCCTTGGGGACGGAAAAGGAATTGTTGAGTATATAAGGTTAGATCGTGCGTGGCTTTTGTATAGATCGGAAACTCAAAAAAGGAGCTGGATATTCTGTGGTGTTCTTATACGAGGAAATATTTTTTCCTTTAGAAGAAAGTCATTTAATATAAGATCATATTCTTTATTTTGGCATATCTAAAGTTTATTTTAAATAATTTTATCACAATAGTTTCAAAGTAAATCTAAAATTTAACATGGATCAACATTTTTTGTGCTTATGTTTTTAAAATTAAATTTAAATGTGGGAATTTACAAGAAAAGAAATCTTTAAAAGGTAGGATTTTGTAAACAAATAGCCTATAAATGTTGATTACTATGTAATGTTGATTGTTAAAAATAACAACATATTTCACATATATATCTTAAATTCATATCATATATAATAACTTATCTTCAATAAATTCGCATGTAATTAAATTGTTTTACAGGAAATAGCATATTTCCCTCAAAGATTGTTCTGAATAATAAAGCTATGTTTAGTGTACAGGATTAATTGATGAATTAAATTTCTTAAAACTATAAGAACTCTTACCTAATAGTTAAGAAGCTTAAAATTACGAATTATTACTTCACAAATGCATAGAAAATTGTCAACTATATATTTATTCCATTATTGTCTCTAGTGATAATATTATTTAACCCTTAACATTCCAAATCTCAATGACAATAATGCTCTGAATCTAAGTTTGCTTCAATTATTTTCGAATTAATAAATATAAATTTCCAGGAGTTATTTTATTGTATCTTCAAATTATAATCACAAGCATTTTATCTTGTTAATCACACACACACTTAACTCTTTTTCAACATAATTATAAAATATTTCACTCACGTTCTACCTACTTACTTAAAAGCTTGTAATTCACCATGATTTCTTTCTAAAATATTTGAATAGATAAATAATAAGTAAACTATCAAAGATGTGAGCTTATAATGCTATTATGAATAATTTATAACAAAAATCTTTCAATGAAATTTTCATCGGGAAATAAAACAAAGGAAGAAAGTCTGTGTAAGATATAGGAATGAAATATTCCACCAATAACTATGTCGAATTTAAATGAATAGCATCATGGGAAACTTAACAGGAGAGGTCCCTACAGGTGGTACCTTAAAATAAAAAAGTTTAAGAAACCTTACAAAGAGAAATATTAAAGCATCATTAAAATTGTTTTTATCTAGTTCATTATGTGTCACTATCACCTCATGTGCTTCGTTACGCCTCCCATATGTCAATCATAACTAGGTCTACTACGAAGACGCATCGAGCTTAACGCTTCTGTCACTTCATAAGGCAGGTGCCTGAAAGAGTCTGGCTATGCCTAAGGCTGCAAGGAGTGGTGGCCCCCTGCGCTGCTATTTCGATTTTCATGAAAAATTAATAGTATTTTGAGCAGCTTGAAAGAGGCTGAATGAATTTAAAATCTGTCTTTCGTTGCATTTTTACACATCGTGAAAAGTATATTATTTATGGCAAATGTATTATACTTTACCAATCTTGGGAAAACACATAACATTTGAATTTAACCACATTGTGATTGTTTTCATCGTAAGTGAAATTTTAAACTTATTTTTTTTATACACTTGTTAGTATAAAGAGGGAAACTACTAGAATCTTGCAGAAATTAGTTTATGAGATAAGGTAATTCCAACTCTCAATATTATTTTAAAAATAAAAGTAACGAGAATAATATCTTAGCTGATTTTTCATCATTTTTATATTTTTCCAGAGAATAATTATGAGAATGTTTATTATAAAAGAAAGTAAATTCTACTAGAAAAGTTTTTGTCTAAATTTATGGAGGGGGGGGATTTCTTTGCTTTTTGCAGTTAATTGCCAGTGAACATTATTAGAAGTAAAATCGTAGCAAATTGAAACGTATAATTTTATTTATTACTGCTAAGATTTGATTCCCTCTTCATATTTAGATTAACTGTTAGGATTATAATTATAGTTAAATAATCGATATTTACGGCAGATGTAAAGTAAAGCTTCATAATTTTAAAGAAAACAGATTTTGATACATTTCGCTTAAGTAAAATAGAAAGATTATTTAACTATAGAGAGTTATTGAATTCTACATATCTTTATTATCCTTAATTAAACGTTTTACGATGGAATAATTTTTAGGATTTAATAAGATAAATAGGTATTTAAATAGGTTGTATTCTTACAAAAATAATCAAATTATTTTTTCCGAATATGAAAATTTTCATTATAAAAAGACTAGTTCTTATAATGTTAATTTCTTAAATTTAAGAAAATCAACTAATTGCATGTTAAAAACAAGAAACCAAATGAACTTCTCACGAATTTAAAGAAATCAGAATACTAAGGATGTTTTGAATATAAAAAACAGCTTTCTTAAAGATAACTTATTTCCAATAAAAAAGTTAATAATATTTTTGAAGTTAATTTAAATGCTAATGAATTAAAAATACATATTTTTTCTTTTAATTTTTTTTTAAATTAAAGTAAAAATTCAAAATTTAGAGAAATCTGAACATGAAAGATAAAGTCCTATATATTTTGAACAGAAAAATAACTTTTTTATTATTTTAATATTTCAGTATTTTATTATAAAATTATATTTGGCTGAATATGATTCTCATCAAAGTTTATGTAATTTCTTACCTATAAATATTTTCAAGTTTCTTTTCCGATTCTTCCAGGTTTCATTATTATATGTGTGACATTTATTGCAGCATAATAAATAAGCGTGGAAGAAAAGCAGATGCTCAATTTCCCAGATATGTTTTGCATGCTATGAAAATTTTTCTCCAAAAAGATCATTTTAATAAAAAGAATTCATAGATAAATTTCGTCTTTTAATATTATGCATTATTGTTCATGAATAACAATTGTTTTCATATTTTGTATTATAGGTCGATGCAAATTAATTTTAATTTTACGTTACAATTGTTTAAAGTTTTTTTGCGAAGACTTCAGCCGACGAGTAAATTGTTAATGGATTAAACTCGTTTTGCCACTTGCACAGTAATAAATCATTTTAATAATATACAAAGATATATGCTAATATTTTTCTTAAATATTTGTCAATACACAACTTTCAATTCAATTCCCAAAGTTAAAAATATTTTTTATTTATTTAAAGATTTGTATAAAAGCATTTAAAATCCTCTGCTTTTAAATATAATTGTATTGTCTATTCATAACTTGTTTGCATTTTCCAAATATGCATAAAACTTTTAATAAAACCTGCAATTGTTTACATTAGCAAGAATTTTTACCATGAATGTTTTTCCTACAACGATGTTAATACTATTATATATATATAGCTTATTATATAAATTAGCTAACAAGTAATTAACTTGTTATATTTGCATAATATAATCTTATTTATTTTATTTGGTTAAAATCCCCTGATAGTTTTGATATGGCGAAAATATATGCTTCATTAAATCTGTAAATTAAAAGTCCAATTTTAAAATAAAATATATTTTTAAGAAGTGTAATTTTCAATTTTCTCTCAAAAACTATATGTTTTTACATAAAAAGTATTATATTTTTATCTACTCCTTGAATTAAAACATTCAAAAACTGAGAACTGAGAATATATATATATATACGTATCACAGTTATGTGTAGCTTTTAGACACATTTTTACCTCTAACTACAAGCATCATGAATTGTTTATTAATGAATAACATGTGCTTTCACTGGTACAGAGCAAAATAGAAAGAAAATCTTCATGTTTTCGACAGTGACTTGTATATGAAATACTGTTAAAACCAAAAAGTATTAAGTTAAACAGAAGTTTCGATAACGCTTATGTGAAAACAAATCTCACGCAAATAAAACTTAGAACTTTCAAAGAAGAATTTTATAAATGTTCACTTCTTTCTTAATAAATAATCATCATATATTCAGAAATATTTTTATTTAAAGAACAAAGATATATTCTAGCTCTGAGAATTTTGCATTAGTGGTTGCAATAAGCTAGAAATTATTTCTCACTAAGTGTTGTTGAACATATTGTTTGTATTCCTAGAAACTCGGATTTCCTTACTTTATAAGTCAGTAACTGTATTTCCCTTAAGTATTTCCAGAAGTTTCTGTAGGTAAATATTTAGGAATATCTCCGAAGATTTTGATGAATATTCAAATAAATATCACACTGAGTTCTAGAAAAGTAGTTTTATCCTTTTCTCTCTTTCGATATGGCTTTGTTATTAGTTCTTCTCGCCAACACACAAACAGTAAACAACTCACTTTCTAAAGTTCTTTAATGGAAACAGTTTCGTAAATCCTTTTCCACATTTTCTCCGAATAATAACAAAAACAGCCAAAATAATGGAATTCATTAACTAAGAATCGGAAATTTTCGGAAGGAGAGGGTTAGAATAGTATGGCCAATGCAAATCAATGAGAATAGAAAAGCCTTGTGCCTCTAAATAAAACAAAATATCCCCCACGCTTCCTTCAAAATGAACGTAAAACTTTTGACTTAGAAAATTCCGCCACATCAACTCTTTCAATTTGGGTCTTCTTGTGGTGGTTCCGAATGAGAAGCCGACTTCAAAGAACAAACGAGGATGGTTTGGTGAGTGGAAGAATGAGCGACTATTACTTGGTCCCTGCAGCTAAGTGAGGAGGACTGATTTCAGCTGCAGGAATCTTCTAGCCAGTTCATTAAAGACCAACTTCCCAGCTTTCTGACATGCAGTAATTGGATTTGAACTTCAACGTACCTTCCTTTCTAAACACTAAATTGCTTTCAAGTGTCGCAAACTCCGGGAGGTGCATGAAAAGGAAGTGGTCCGCATTCATTAGATTTTCTGACAATCTAGCCGTCCCTAGCTCTTTGTACTGGAGTCAAATTTGTATTCCCTATTCTTACTGGAAACTCTCATTCAGATTTATTAAATTGGCTAATTATATTTTTGTTCACTTTTATTGAGACCTTACGGGAAGTGAATGAATGCTGATTAAATGACATTCGCTGCTACAAAAATTTTTAGAATGCAATGTCACTTTTGTATTTGGATATAAAAGAGAAGATGCAAATTTATTTTACAAATATGTACTGTAAAATTGAAATACAGTTCATTTTCTTTTGGCCCGGAACATAATATAAGAATAATGCTTCAGTTGTTAATATACAGATGTATCTAGTTAATTTACTTATAATTATTTATTCATTATTCTTGTAGATGTTAATAATAATTATTTTATATTTTTTTAAAATGAGTCTTTTTTGGACTCAGGCATAAAATACAACGCAAAAATGATTACTGTTACAGATTAAAGACGGTTATTTTTATTTGATTTAAATATTAAAGTATCTTGTAATTATAATTTACTTAAAAAGTAATTAACATCAATTATTTTTATATACTCCTTTATATGCGAGGAAAATTTAATTTCTTGGTCATGAAATAAGTAGTAAATGCATATTTATCTTTAATAATAAATGTTTAAACTACAATTTATAATAATGAATTTTTAAATATTTTTTATATATTTTAAAATTTATAAAATCACAAGACTTATGAATAACCAAATCGCAAGACTCATGAACTCCAGAAATCATCTTTCGAGAAGAAATTTCGTAGAGAGTGGTTGTATTTATATAGTGGAAGGAAAAAACTTATAAAATTTTAATGCACCTGTCACAAGCTCAAGATGGCCTAAAAGTAAGGATGAGCTATTTAGAATGGAAGGTCCTGAGCTCGATGCTAACCACAATAGAATAATAGGAGAGTAAAGTTACATCTCTATTTTATGCAGAAACATTTATCAGAATCGGTGGATAGGAGTTCCAAAAGTTTTCCCGAACGGCATTCAACTGATAACCAATTCATTCAGCATTGGGAAAATATTTCCATTTTTTCTAACCCGGAATTTTTCAGTTCACACATATCACACGCACAAATATAGTAGATCACTGGGAAATGATACATAAAAATTTGTTATTATTATTTAGAAATATAACAATAATTAAATATTTTTGTTACGAAATTTCTACATAGTAATGTCAAAATTTTATGTTTACTCTTACTAAATAAAATATTAGTAATTTTGTAGAAAAATGAAAAAAAGAATTAAGAATTTTTTTTGATGTTATTACTTTTAAAAAAAAAAACCATTAAGATTTTTATAAGATTTATTGTGTGTAAAATATTAGAAAAAATTCTGCATAACCTGCACATTTGTTAAAGTTTCTATGGTGAATAAAATATACGGAAATATATAATTCTTTTTAAATTTTGGGGCAGCATCTAATGATATAAAAATATTTGCAAGATATTTTGATGTTTTATTTGGAAAATTAAAAATGTTTTGCTTTGGTATAGATAGTCTAGCACGGGAAAGACAAATGTTTGGCTTGAAAATTCTCTAGATGATCATAGTCAGATTCTTCCCCGCTAAAATATATTATTTGCGTAAAAGCATTATATGCCAGCTACGAAAAACGAATTTTGATTTTTAGTATTTTAGCACTGTAATCAATATTTTAACAGGACTCTTATTGGAATACGAAATTATACTTAAATATTTTCATTATTAAACTATAACAGCTAATCACTTAAAAGTGAATCCTACAGAATAAAGGGGAGAAACTACTATAATTTTATGTTCCAATACTTTTGGAACAATTTTCTAAAATAGACAGTAAGTAGTTTTAGAAATACAAAATTATTTATGTTTCGTAAAGTAAGAAATGTTATATTGAATATATATTTCTTAATTTGATTTTTTTTATAATGAATTCTTATTTATCTGAAGATCTTTATAATAAATGATACTATCATTTTTTAAGAACATTCTTCATAAAAAATGATTATACCATTCTCAAACTAGGCTTTTATTACTAATTTAGCTAATAATTCCCAAAGATACCTTTGCACTGGAAGGGCATTACAACTAAGATAGTTTTTAGGTGCATGTTAGTGACAACACTGGACAACAGCTTGCCCAGGTTTCGCGACCCAACTTTCCAGGTATGATTAAGATCCCTTAGCTCAACAGACTACATTCCTGTTTTATTCAAATGTAATTACCCTATTAAAGAATGAAGTTTATTTGAATAACGTAAAAACACAAAAAATAAGAACATTTCTTTTCATTGATAAAAAGAACGTTATATTAGAAAACAGTAAAAAATAGAAAAATTGATATTCGCATGAAATCTTTCGAAATTTTCAAAATAAATGACATTAAAATTTTATTACTTAAAAAACTTATGAAAATAATGATACATTACACACATATTTATGTTTACATTATACTGAGAACTTAATATAAGAATTCTTTTCTCCCTTTGTTACATCTTTCAAATAAAATTAAGCAAAATATTATGTATCATTTATAAATTCAATTTAAAATTAAAATGTAAAATTGTCAATGAAAATTCGGAAACTCAATTCAGTCAATTTACTCATGAAAATAACTTCAAATTTAAAATTTTCTCACATAGTTATATAGGTGGATATTGATATATTTAAATATAAATCACTAAACACTGTTACTTAAAACTAAATAGGTTTTCTTCATGATTCATAAACTATATCTCATTTTTTTATATTTAAAATAAATAAATAGTTCGTAAGTATAATATTTTAGTAAAATATCAGCTTTACTTTTTTCTGACTTTCCTCAAAATTTGATAATATTTTCACTTTCGGTATCATAAGTAAAGGAAATTGTAGTACTAACATCTTCAAAGGTTTATTTATTATAGATATAGAAATGCATATTTATGTGAAAGTATGATAAATTATTTAAAGTATGAGAGATGGATGTTTCTCTGTCCTTTGCTAATAAGCAAGCCATAACAGGCATTAGGCAGCTGAGAATCATAAAGAACGGCATCCCTAATTTCCATAATACAAGTCAACCTTCAACCATTGTAAATGCCCAAGGGTCACAGCAAAACCCGTTATTTAGGTGTCTATGATCTTCCTAATTAGCTGCCTAGTCTTGTCACAGTTGCCAATTACTGCGTGGACCTGTATTATGAAATAGGGGACGACCGATAGTTGATGGGGAAGATATAATGCACTACCAAAATTCTGTATTATGCGTCAAAATGAGAAGGTGTATATCCAATTCTCCATTATTTCTTGAAAAGGAAATCGCTCCTCAAAATAAACAATGTTGCTGTTTAACATAATTGACAGACGACGTAAGGAAATTGCTCTGTATCCAATTTCTGAACTGCACTACATACCAAATGATGAAAATTTTATTCTTATTTAAAAATAATTCGAGAAAAATATTAATAAGTATTTTATTTCTTTCTTTATCTTTTTCTACTACTATATATTTTGTAACATAATATATTAACTCAATAGATATTGTAGATAAAAGGAATAATTTGATCAAAACATAACATGAATGCATAAGTAGTTACAGTAAAAGATAAATAGTTATATCCTGAATTAAGAAATATGACATAAGAATATTTTTAAATTAAGATTTTCAGAAAGTATGAAAATTGTATTTCTATATCAGGCTAAACTGAATTAACTGAATTTGTTTTTCTTTAATTATAATTCAATCAGAAATTTTCTATATTAGAAATGTATTTAAATCATTTACGTTTATGCAAACAAGCAAATTGATCTATGAATCTGCTATGCATTAGTTTTCATATCTTCTTTTTTTATTTCAAGAGTCAAGAGAAATATTTATAATATTTCTTCTCATTGTATCTTAAATTCTGACAATGATTTTACAATTTTATCTCAGAAGCGAACTCAAATAATATATCTGTTTTAGTAAACCATAAATTAGAATTCAGGCTGTGAAATTTTCTGTGACGAAAAAATAATGTATTAAAATTATGTTTTCTTTTTGAAGGAAATACTTATTTCGATATAAAATGACAACAAAATTATATTAATGGAGTATAGAATATTTTTATGCAGAATATATTCATTTATCAACTTATATATATATATAAGTTGATAAATGAACAAGAAGCCAAATATACAAGAAGCCAAATATCTTGTTTTATTAGTGCAGTGTTTCTCAACCTTTTAGTATTCACGGCCCAATTTTCAATCATAATTTTCATCGCGCCCCCCCCCCTCCCCACCACATACAATAAAATACATACAATAATAATGTATTTTGAGTATTTTGGCGCTAAACCTACACTACAACCTTACTTTTAAACTTTACAAATTACCAAGAATACCGAAATTTATTGACATTTTGCACCACCGATCCTCAGCATTGAAAAAACAAGAATCCTATGCTTTTTTGATTGCTATTGCGTCCCGCCATGTCGGACATTCTCACGTTTTCGCGAGAAGTTTCGATTTGTCTGGTCAGCAAAAAATTAAGCTAGGAGCGTGCGCAGATGTGAACAAATGTTTTCTCATAGGGAGAAGGAGAAAGTTCTATGACGCCAATTTCAATTCCAGACAATCTCATTCGAGTCGATCCTTCTATCGCTATTGAATCTATTCTGAATGTGTATTTTATATATATTTTCGTGTAATTGCAATTCACCGTATTAAATATTCATGGTAGCAGACTTATGCAGAATCATGGATAAATTTTTAAGCGGGCGTAAGCGAGCATTAGACGATAGACAAGCATCAACAAGTACACAGATGAGCGTGGTTCCGAAAATAAAATCAAGAAAATATTCTCAAGAATACTTAAATTTTGGGTTCACTAGTACTGAAGTAAATGAAGAAGAAAGGCCCCTGTGTATCATTTGCTCAAAAATGTTGGCGGCAGACAGCATGAAACCTAATAAACTTAAACGACATTTAGAAACGCTTCATAGAGAGTACGTAAACAAACCCAGAGAATTCTTCGAATTAAAATTAAAATCATATGAAAAGCAAAAATCATTGTTTAAAAAAACTTTGTCTGTGAATGAAAAAGCTTTAATTGCCTCTAACAAAGTTTCATATAAAATAGCCAGATGTAAAAAGCCTTACACCATTGGTGAAGAGCTTATTTTGCCAGCCGCGATTGATATTGTAGAAATTATGTTTGGAGATAATTTTGCAAAAGAAATGCAGTCTATACCTCTTTCAAATGATACTGTTGCCCGTCGAATTGCTGATATAGCTGAAGATGTAGAGTGTCAGCTTTTGTCGAAGTTGAATTACAAATTGTTTTCAATACAACTCGATGTGGCAACAGATAGTAATAAAAATGCTCATTTCATCGCCTATGTTAGATTTTGTGATGATTTGTCAGTAGTAGAAGAATTACTTTTCTGCAAACCAATAGAACTCAAAGCAACAGCACTCGCTTTATTTGCTATCTTAAATGATTTTATGAACGAGGCAAACATAGAATGGAAATATTGCGTCGGAATATGCACGGATGGTGCTCATTCTATGTCAGGAAGATTCCAAAGTATTCCAGCACTTGTGAAACAAAAATCGCCACAGTTCGTCTGGACACATTGCATGATCCACAGAGAAGCTTTGGCTTCCAAAGAAATGAGTCCTGGTTTGAATATTGTGTTAACTATGGTTGTAACCGTAGTAAATTATATAAAAATGAGACCCCTGAAATTAAGAATCTTTTCCGCACTTTGTAAAGACATGGGTGCAGTACATTCAGCGTTATTATTTTATTGTGGAGCAATATGGTTATCACGAGGGAAATTTTTGCAACGTGTTTATGAATTAAGAGAAGAAATCGCTGTTTTCTTAGAAGAGGAAAACAGAACGGAAGCTGAGAATTTTCGCGATAGTTTATTTGTGTTGAAATTGAGCTACATGATCGACATATTCGAGAAATTAAATAACTTGAATCTTCAACTGCAAGGAGCAAATACACATATATTAGATACGAGTAATAAAGTTAATGCTTTTTGTAGGAAATTGGAATTGTGGAGCAGAAATTTAAAGCAAGAAAACTTAACAATGTTTGCAAATTTGAATGATTGTATTAAAACTTACAAGGCTGAAGAACAACATGTAAAAGTTGTTTTTGTTATCATTGAAAATCATTTAGCAATGCTAGCAAAGAATTTTTAAAAGTACTATCTTGCTGACGACAAACTGATATCAAGTTACAAGTGGGTGAGGGATCCATTTCAAAATACTCTCGAAGGACACTCAATCGAAGAGGAAGAAATTTTCATAGACTTCACGGCAAGCGGCGAAAGCAAAAGACAATTTAGTAATAAATCACTCTTTGAATTTTGGGCTGGAGTCGATGATGAGTTTTCTGTACTAAAAACAAGGGCATTTCACATTCTACTACCATTTTCAACATCTTACCTTTGTGAAACTGGATTTTCTGCGGTGACTTCTTTGAAGACAAAATATAGATCTCAGCTAAATATAGAAAAAGAACTGAGAGTGTCTATTTCTAATATTAAACCCTCCTTCGAAAAATTTTGCTCTGAAAGACAGGCCTAAGGAAGTCACTAATAATTATTAAGTTTGTTTTTAATTTAGTAAGTTGTTTTAATTTAATAAGTTAATTATTAAATATGTCGAAATGTATTTTGTTTTGTATGTGTGTGTGTTCTTTCCTTTCAGTCACTTAATCAATTTTTTTAAATAACATTTTCTTTTGGATATGCTCGCGCCCCCCCATTAGTGTGCTAGCGCCCCCCTAGAGGGGCGCGCCCCACAGGTTGAGAATCACTGTATTAGTGTAAAAACGGCTATATTTAACTGACAAAATACGTTTTAACGAACAAAATATTTCAATTTAAAAATTAAACGGAAAGAGTTAAAAGGCAAAATTTCGAAAATATTTTACTTTCACACACTATAACTATATTTTAGCTAAAAAAGAAATTTCTTCAGATTTTTAAACATGATAAAATCAAAATTGTTAGTAGTATAATTATTTTATGAGTTAAATGTATTGCCTCAATAGTAATGAAAGTCATTTCAGAATGTGTCTTGCTGTTTCCTTTTTAGAAGAAATTTGAAACCTCTTAAAAAAGTTGTGAAAGGAGTTTATTGATGAAAATAATTATGATATAAAATTTGCTGAAAGTTTCCTTCCATTTGTTTTTATTAATACTGTGAGTAAAATGAAAAATAATCTTAGCACTTGTGTGTATGTATGTGCACCGTATCACAAATGCGATGCACATTCAAGTGCTATGTATTTATTCATTTAAGGAACTGTTACCACTAGGTAAAAACTAACTCAAATGTTCTTATATAATTATTGATTAATCCGTAGATGAGAGCATTAAAAGGATAACGTATTCCCTTAAATTCAATTTTACATTTGCAAACGTTAATTTTTTTTTATCAACATTAATGAATCTTGTCAATTCACCATGTCAACTGCACTAAATGTATCTATATTTCTCAATGAGTTTTCAAATAGTATTTTTTCTCAGAAAACTAATACTGTCTTTTCCTTCGTATGAAATTAATAATGATAAATTCTGTTGTTGTGATGATTCCTTTAAATATATAAGATTGAGGCAAAGCAAAATTTATTTTAATTGGCTTAACTGTGTTTGCTAATAACAAAAAATATCAATCATTATTTAAATAGAAATGAACTGTCATTTAGTTAATATGTTATACTCAAGGGAAATATTAACAAAGTTCTTATATATATATATATATATGTCACAAATCCCATTAAAAACATGTATTAATTTAATTGGAAGCTATAATTGTAAAATGAAATTGTATGTACGCATATTATGATCGAAATAGTAATGTTGAAATTAAAAATTCAGTTGCTTTTTTTTTAAACTGACAGCTGTCATTTCATTCAAAAACGTAGAGTGAATGTCTTAAATGAAATATTTAAGTAAATAAACTCTACCAAACTGATAGAGAAATTTTTCGATATAGAAATTGTGTGTGTGTACGTGTGTGCAAGACTTGTATTCCATTTAAAATTATTCACAAATTTTTAGCTGTAATCCCCTACCATATAATTGTTCTGAAAAACTAAACTTAAATTTCATTTAAAATCAATCACAAAATGCTTTGCTGATTCTCTGCCCCCATAAATATGCATAATAGTCTCACAATCAAAAGAATGCGCCGTTTATTTGAAGAAGTAGAAGATTCTAACTCATTCAACACGCCTATCAAACAAGTAAAGAGATAACAAAAATAAATAAAAGCAAAAGGTGAGAAAACAGTTGACAAGAGAACACATGTAACTGCATTATAATAATTAAAACTTTGGAACTTTTCTTCCGCATGAAAGGCCAAATAAAAAAAAATCATTCAATAAAGCCCAAAAAAAAATAAAAAACCATAAAAGAATGAAATAATAAGAAAAATTCTCAGAGAAAAGTATTCAAAAAGGAGAATAAAGAAAAGTCTCCGAAAGATGGCGTTGACATGCATTCATATCCAGTTTCGATAATTATTATACCTGCAAAACAGTCCTTGAGTCCTGAGGGGTGGAATGGGCAGACCAGTACAAAGTAATGGACACAAATTACATAGCTATGAGGGACGAGGTCTGTAATGATAGGGCTTTCCAACTAACAGACAGGTAGTGCGATGGCTCAGCCGTGGCACAAGAATTGAAAATGCCTCGCAGCGACAATGAATAGGAGTCTTCCTTTTTAACTTTACCCGCGGGCTTAGTTTCTCTTCTTGCTTCTGCTAGAAGGGGGAGTTTTACTCTATCTTACTTATTTGCAGTCTTTTTTTATTTCTTCGTCAATATTGTTAATGTTTCATTAAAATCTATAAAGGATAATTCTTTACACAATTGTATCCCAATCTAACGTCCTCATTAACGTCGCATTTAATTACAATTATCTATCGTAGTCTTTGTTAGTCCTACCACTTCATCTTTACCGAAACTATGATACATCATAACTCAAATTTAGTGTGTCATATGAAAATTTTAAGATATAAATTTATTTAAAGATCCAATTTCTCTTTATTAACTGTTTCCCTTTATGTTGAATAGATTAACATGTTTTAATTCATTTTTTAAAAAATTACATTTGCATGCCATTATTAGAATAAAAAAGACAACTTGAACTATCGTTTTTTTACGAATACTTAAAAGATTAATTAAAAAAAACTTTTTACCAATTTTATCATACATTTTAATTTTTTTTTTATTTTATATAATATTCCTTCGAAATTTCGTTGTTTGTATGTGTTTAAAGCATTGACTAGCTTAAACTATGAAAATTGTTAACTATTATTTTATTTATATTTCCGAAAATTTGCTTACTGTTTATTTCTGTTATGCATTTAAAATTAGCATTTTATTTCTATTTTTGAAATTTCGCTTACATAATACAAAGTTTATGCTGACTCGTAAATTTATTCTTCGTGTATTCAATAGTATTTTTATACCAAAGGAAACTATTCTATAGCTTCTTGAATATTAATTTCACTAAAACATCTTTTTCCAGACGTTTATATACATTTAATAATTGAAATGTTTGTTCTGTCTAGAGAGCAACCACAGATTCCTAGAAAAAAGTCACTTTACTAAAAAAACAATTGCAATCAAAAATCCTTGTTTAATATAAGTTAAAATTAAATATAAAAAGTATTTTTTTCACTTATTTAATTTACTTTATTAATATTTGCTGGTATGCGATTTCCGATAATTTTCAAATCTATGCTACAAACTACAAGAATGAGAAAACAATAAAAAAGGTATACTTGTATATTTATAATAATAATAATAATAAAAGAGCTCCATTTCTGCAAATATATAAAAAATACCTTTCAAATATAGAATTAATAAAAAATTTCATGTAAATATGAAAAATAAAGTTTAGTTTTAACTATTTCTTTTATTAAAAAACCATTATTTATATTATTCTAAATATTCTGAACTATGAAAAATATGGACAATTTTACAAACAAAAGTAATTTCTGTGGATACATATTGATGTAAATTTAATTCCTGTTTTCTGATTAAGTAAGTTTGACATAATTGGTAATTGCAACTGCCTGTCTATATATACAAACTTCGAGAAGTCTTCACATAATTGGAGTAAGGTGCTAAGAAATCTCATGATTTCGTTCATAAAAAGTTATAATTGTTACATTGATTATTAAAAATTAATGAGAAAATGATACGCATTCATTTGAATTCATTAACAATTAAAAAAACCTTTTTTAAAAGTGAATTTATTCTGATGTATAAAATTGCTAATCATTTAGAAGTTAAATAATTTCAAATTCATATATATTTTTTTATTTATTTATTTATTTATTTATTTTTTTTTTTTTTTGCCCAGTAATTTAAATTTGTGTTCGAAACTTACATATTTCCACTTATATCTCGTTTAAACAACAAGATAATTCAATTATTTTAATATAAAAACTGTATTACCACATTTTAAAAATTAAAAATTTTATCCAGTCAATTTATTAAAAATAAATATAATTTACTTAATATTTTTATTATTATAAAATATATTATAAGGCATTTTCATTTTTACAATTATCATGATTTTTATATTTGATCCATCCATTATATTTAATTTATAATCCATCGTTTATATCTTACCAAATTTATGAAAATAAGTCCAAATAATTTATTACCGTTACCAAAAACTGTTTCTCCAAATTATTTATTATGTACTTCACTTCTAGTATTATTTCTCATAAATAAAAATCTATTCTACATCTTTTAAATTACTATTTTCTGTATTATACACATTTTGATCCATAAATTCGATACAAAAAAGACAAAAATCTCATTTACATTTGTGATATCCAAAGAAAAATTCTTTTAAGTTTCTAAATAAAATTGATTGTGGTTTGATGATATATATATATATATATATATATATATATATATATATATATATGTCTACAGTTTAATAAAAAAATTTAAAAGGCATGTTTTGAAAAATTTAATGAATTTTGTTGTGTAATCATACAACATACAAATTACACTTTTTAGGATAAAAATGCAGTAGAAAGAGGAAAAGTAAGACAACTGATTTTTATTCTCATTGCAGTTAAAAGAGCAAAAATGCAAATAAATAAGTATCTATGTTTAATATATGCACTTTTGTACTTTGTTATTATATAATTCAGAGTTAAAAGTTTTGCGATATAAATATATTGCTATATAAATTTCTTGTAAATGGAGAGAAGATGATGACTTTTATTGTTTTATAACAAATGAAAGTGAAAATATTTGCATGAATAATCCTCTGAATTTAAGGCGTAACTTTTATGCAAAACATTATGCCATAGTTTTAAAGTACAAGAAATAGGTCATAAAATATTTTTGATTCTTCGTAAGTTCCAAAACTGTAACAGTGCTTAAAACTACCTTCAGAAATTTTTCAGGTTATTCTATCATTTCTTGACATTCAAATTAACATCATGGTGTTATTAATAATGAGCATTAAATTAATCAAAACTTTCAATCTTCTTGCATTGCATATTTTTGAATACTTAAAAGTCAAAAATTCTATGTCGAATGAATAATAATTGTTTCTTTTTTTTCAATGCTTTTATTTTTATATTTTAAAATTTTGATATTACCCTTTTGTATTTAAATAGACATATGTAGGTATTTTTCAAGTTAAGAGTTGCAGAAACATTTCACTTTTATCGTGCATTGAGGTTTCATGAAAAAGAATTCTTATCTACTTTTCTATTCTTTTAATTACTACCTAATGTCATTTTCAGCTTCAAATTGTGAATGCATTTCATACAACGAGAATTACTTTGAGTGCTTTAGTGAACAAATCTGGTTTAAATTAATGTTGCTGATTGAAGCAATCTTTTGGTCTACCTAAAAGTGTAGTGGAGCGTAAAATAACCCATAAAGAGCTTGGTCTCAAAAGAATCGGGATTTATTGTTCACACATTCATGTTCAAGACATTAGAGCGGTTATGTTTTTAGTTTTATTTCTTCTTACTAAAGTCTTTTGCTGGATCCTTTAACAGCAAAAATAATTTTTTAAATTCATTTTTCCTCTTTTAGCTGTCATTACTTTGAAGAGACCTTTTGTTATGTTTCCGCCCGAACAAGCCTAGTAGCCACGCCCATGAATTGTGACGTCACATCATATTGCTCTCAGCAGGACTTGCGGAATTATAACAGAGAATTCATGTAAGTTAAATTAACAAAAAATAATACGTAAAATAAAAGACAATGTAAAACGCAACACTTGGAAAAAATGTACGATAAAGATAACAAAAATCGAAATATTACTCATCATCCTATTCTTATATGTTAAAGCTAGGAAAAAATACTTGTAATATCAAGTACCATGTACTTGAAGGTATTTCCTGCAGGTTATTAGTATAGAAATGAAAATCAATGTAAGATACCTGGGTCAGTTTTATATTTATTTTCTATTTATGATTTTATGATATGCTGAAAAACGCTTCTTTTGTACATGATTCATTTTTCATTTCACTTTCTCTTATTGTTATATAAAGATTTAAAAATTTATATATATATATATTCTGGAAACTTAATAATTTAATTCAAATAATGTATAAATGGGAGATTTTACCCCAAAATAATCTCATATGTAATAATAGTTTTTCATAAAAAATATAAAAACCAAAATTTTTATTAAAAAAAAAAATTACATAAAAAAGAAAATTTTTCCTATGATTAAAGTAAGAGTTTCGTTGGAGAACTTTTGCTCAATAATTTATTATATAACAATGGTCACTTACACTCATAAAAAAACTAAAAGTGTTAAAAATTAAATAAAACATCTCTTAACAGCCAAGAATGAAGGATTATAGTTTTGATTTAATATATTTATATAAATGAATTTGCATAAACTGATTTAATGAGAATTTTGATAAAGTAAAATACAATAAAATTAGTTTACTCATCTAAAACTAAACAATAATTACCAAAAAAATTGCCTAAAAGAATACTTAGTTTTGAAAATTAAATTTTAATTTGAAAATTGTCTTTAAATTTTTTTGAAAAATTTTAAAATAATTACAGGATTAACATATAATATAATAAACATTTTATATATATCCTTTAAAAAATAGTCAGTTTTTCTTGCATAACAAACATATTTTGTTAAACATTACAAAACGTCCTATAGTTAAGAATATAATTTTGATATCGAATGTAAATTTCATATTTTTAACCATATAAAAATATGAAAAGATTTTAAGGAAGCAAATTAATTTTCTTTCCATATAAATAGATAGTATTTAAATTGAACAATTATAAGCATATACTAGATTCCAGTTCATAAGTTGTAAACAATAAAGCTCTTTTGATGAAATAAATCTAAACTTCATTTATATTAACAAATTTGCTTGGTTTTTAAGATCACTATCCATGAGGATTCCATGTATGAATAGAAATATCATTGATATATATTCTTCTTAAAATAATGCTTAAATGAATGCAAAATTATATACAACTAATTTATAAATTCCCATTACTAATCAATCAAAATTTCATAAATGTAAGAAAGCTGCTATAAAATGTTTTAAATAAAAAAAAATTGTCAGACTTAAGGATATGCATAGAATTCTTTTAAAGATAGAATACATATTATACATTAATATATATATATATATATATATATATATATATATATATATAAATTGAAAATTGTTCGAAAGAATGTACACAAATACCCTATTATGAAAGAGATGGAGCTGAAAAGAAATAGTAAATGGCACAGCTTATATTTTGCCAAAAACAATGATTTAGATTCCTTGCATGAATAATTATCTGTGATTTGTTTCTATTATCCTAGTTACTTAGCCTTCAAGATCGTGGATGTTATTTTCTGTGTATGTTTGAGACAAAAACTTTGCATTATGAATTGAACGAAAAAAACTAAGATTAAAACATTTTGTTAAATTAACACTGATTTTCTAGAAAGATAACACTTGTAAATTAATTTGAATTTCATATATAAATAGCTGTAAATGATACTAATATAAAAAGTAAATATTTTTTTCTTTATTACAATCCTATCTGGAACATTATAACAAAATCTTAAATGACTAGCGGATGATATTAAGTTATAACTATAAATAAAAAATTTTATATTTATATTAATTACTTCTAAGAGTAATTGTGAGATATTTACACTAATTACAGTTAAGAAAATATGCAATATATATAAAATTTGAGAAGTAAAATCTAAATCTAAAAATGTTTGTAAATTACATTGAATTTTATTGTAGAAAACCAGTAAACAAGACATAAATAAGGTGAAATGAGTTGAATGTATAATGTATTAACATGAAATTTTTTATGCATTTTTAATTCAATAGATTTTTTTTACAATTTTCGATTATCGATTACTAATTGGAAAACAAAACAGCAATTTGATAAATAATTTCAACGATCTAAGAGAAAAATGCGTATTTTTTATTACCTTTTTAAGCAATTACAATAATGAACTAAGTTACACATTGTAACAAAATCTAATAATTCTAAGGAGGAAGAAATCGAAACATGTTAAATAAATGTTCTTACAGCATTCATCTCTGTCAAAAAGTTATAGAACTACTAATCGGTAAAAATATTTCAAAATGAATGGTCTCTGGAGAAAGCAACAAAATTTCGAATTGGCTAAGTAGTCATAAGACAAACTTTCATAAGAACTACTGCTGCAGCTCTTTAGGGAAACATTAAAGCATGCAGTTCTTGCTAGATGGAAAACCATGAGAAAGCAAAGCAAGAAAATCGACCAATCACAGATTGATAAATATTTTTTCTTTGAAGATAGATTATTCATTTCTATGAGAGGAAAACCTAGCAATTAAATTTGAAGGAAAAACGTATAAATCATCTCCATTTCTCTGCGGAGTATATCCTAAACGGGCGGGTGATGTTCGAGTTAAAGACAGGGAAGGTACACGAATACATAGAGAGAAGGAAACGGAAATTTCGATATTGTGGAGGAGGGGGGTATCTAATTACTCTTGAGTATCTATATGTGTGTTTGGAGAAAGATGTATTTAAAAAATGTCTATCGATGATAAGACGAGATAAAGGAAATCATGCAGCATTTTGTTAACTTTCATTTCTGGTTCCTTCTTATTTCTTACATACTTCTTTTTATACGTAGCAGCAGTTTTTCAGCTCCATGATGATGTCATTTAGATGAGGATTAAGTAATGCTTGTCAACCTTTGGCCTTAGATGATTCAACTAGGTATTGAAATTTCTAGGAATACCTTGAAGTAAGTTAATACGGGGAAGAAAAAATGTATTCTTTTTTCATCATTCTTATAATAAATGGGCTGCTTAATTTCCCTTGTATCGATAAAAATTGATTTTTATTTTTAACTGTTAGATCAGAGTTAAATAATTTTTTTCTTATTTTTTGTATATTTGTAATTTTAGTGTAACTTTATCTGGTAACCAAATGCTTCCCATTCCGGTTTTAATAAAAGAATAAAATTTGATTTTCAATACAAAAACAGTATATTAGAGATTTCTTTATGAACCTCCTATTTCTGGTTGGATGATCTTAATCAAAAGTAAAAACTACATTTTACACATAAAATAATCAAAACTCTGATTTATACATAAATTAGATTTGCTCATTTGCTTGAAACAGATTGGATACATCCAAACTGTTTCTAATAAATAAGGTGTACTGATAACAGTGCTTGGCCATCACACACATATACCTTACGTGTTCGAAGGTGAGTAAATATTTTTTAGAAAACAGTAATCTTAGATTTCGCGTTTAGTTCTTTTTCGGGAAATTCAGCGAAGTTTGAAGTCTTTTAACTCGCAATATAAGTACATTTCAAATGGACAGTATAAACTTGTACTTTAATAAAACAAAAATTTGATTTTAATTATACTTTACATAGTTATTATTATGAACATAATTTTAAAAATAGATGTTTACAGTAGGTGTTCGATTTTGCGAAACTCTAATTTATGATTACTCACGATTTTAAGAATCAGTGGCTGGTTCTTAATATAGTCCCATAAGCACAATAATAATTTTCAATCCCATTTATAAACTAAAATTTTGAAAATCCCTTTTTTAATGCAGTTTTCCAAGAATAGTCTTACGATCTCATTTTCATGCTCCTTTCGATAACAAATGTTTAGTTTGTTTTTAATATTGTTTTTTATTTCAATTTTTTTTCTTTTTTTCTTTTATTTTATGGATGAGAAGTATATATCGTAATATATATAACTTTAATTAATAATATATTGCCTATATAATTAGTAGATTCCTATTTTCTCGTTAATCTGAAAGCTAAAATCTTTATTTATCAAGTCAAAAGTTCAATAGCTTCAAAATATAACTGTGACTAACTTTTAAGTGAAGGAGCTCACTTTATAAATCTGACCAACCGTACTCAACAATAAACAGCTCTAATCCAATTTATCTGAGAGAGCAAGTGAACAGAGAGAAGAAAATTGGAAAAGAAATCAAAGAGAGTACTTCAGAGAATTAAATGCCATTGTGTCAAATTAATTTTTCAAGTAATCTTTTTATCTGTCAACCAATGGTAATATACAGCTTAACATTTCATAATAAAAAGGTGTGAACGAAAAAAATTAAGCACCTCTGTAGAGCAGCATAGTGCTTTTGCGAGTAATAAATATATAAATGCATTCCGAAAAAGAGAACTAACAGAGAAAAGAAAATCCGACCCACTGCGCAAAAGGCTGTTAAGGTGCAGAGAAGGCAAAACACAATGTGTGCCGTTAAATCTGACTTCAACTTAAATGGATAGCTCACTTGGGAACACTAAAAGTAACGGTCTCACCAACAAAGGAAATCACAAACGCGCATAATTTGCTGAGAGTTCAGTTGATACAAACTCTAGCACCCGAATGGGGTTTAAGAAATGTGAAATTGCGGGAAGAAAGGCGACGTACGTTTCCGCAACTTCGAGTGCCGCACTTTATGTAGGTATTTTACTGAAAAAAAAGAGAAAAATATATATTTTTTTATCTTTTCCTTTTTTTACATGTGCTTTTCTTTATCGCAATTTTCCAAAAAAGAGTCTTAAGATATAAGTTGAAATTCTATTCTTAACTTCATAATTATTTTGGCTTCTTCTTTCTCTTGTTGTATTTTGTTCATTACGCTTTAAGCCGAAATTCGCCTTTTTTAACGTTGCATTTTCTCTTTATTTATTTAAGACCTATATATATATATATATATATATATATATATATATATATATATATAT